>JBAMBO010000489.1:0-103515 GCA_037044535.1 Lordiphosa magnipectinata
CAAGAAAGAAAGTCGGTCAAGCCCGACTATAACATACTCTGCACCCTTAATGTCGCAGCTCGCATTTGGTCACGAGTCAAACGGCCAGTTAACACACAAAGCACAACGCAGTGCGCTCTCTAAGCTCTCTCTCTCTCTCTCTCTCTCTCTCTCACTAAGATTGCTTCTGCTGAACGCAATGCTTATGGGTGGGGTGGGTGGGGTTGTTAACTGACCGGTTTTTGCTCATAACTTGAGTATCGTTCATCCGATCTTTATCATTCCTTCAGCAAATCGATAAATAATTTTGAGTACTAGATATCTCTAGAAAGTACGAACCTTCTATCATCAAAACTGTAAGAGCTATGACGTTTTTTCCAAATTGCGGAGGCGGGAAGTGGCGTGGCAAAAATTGAAAATAAACTTCATCTGCCTGCAAGTATAAGAAATATATGTCCCATACATGTCAAACCTCTATCTCTTACCATCTCTGAGATCTCTTCGTTCATACGGACGGACGGACAGACAGACGGACAGACGGACATGGCTATATCGAATCGGCTGTTGATGCTGATCAAGAATATATATACTTTATAGGGTCGGAAACGATTCCTTCTCCCTGTTACATACTTTTGCACAAACTTAATATACTCTATGTCAGGGCTTAATACCGAAACCGGTACCGGAACCGTTAAACGAAATAAAACGTTTCAAATCAAGTACCGGAGCCGGAACCGGAACCGATTCAAATTTTTTCTTGAGAACCGAAAACCGTTTACCGTTATTAATGGAACCGATGGCACCGGAACGAAACCGAAACGTTGGTACCGGTACAGTTTCGGTTTTTTTACCTTTGCAGAGCGCATCGTAGATGTGGTCACAAGTTGGAGCTCTGCATACAACATGCTAAAATATTTGCTTTCGGTAGACATCTTCAACATTTGCTCCAGTTTTGCGGCTGCAGATGATGACTTTCTTCTGCACCGGAAAGTGTGGGATTCAGTTCGCATATGAGAACCAGCGGAGGTGGCCACAACTAAACTTCAACCGAAAATCTAGTTTTTGGTGATTTTTATTCCATTTGGACACACGGGATCTCTATCAAAACAGTTACTGGATTCCATTAAGACTTTTCTCGCACTTAAGCGTGTTTGAAACCATGAAAACATTCTTAACTGGTGGTCAGAATCCTCGACAAAGTTCCCAGAATTGTATGAGATTTCACAAGTCGTGCTTTCTGTTCCAGCTACGCAGGTTCCCTGGCGATAAATTTATAATGAATCCGCTAAGAAGTTGTATGGACTCAAACACATTGAATGTAGCTGCATGTTACCGCGAGCAAATGACAAGAATGCTATATTAGTTACATAAGACGTGGACGTACCGGTACGTACCGGTATACCGAAATAAAAATCTTGGTACCGTATCGAAACCGAAAACCGAAATTAATTGAAAACTGAAACAGAACCTTTAACCGAAACATTCATTTCGGGACGTACCGGAACCGGTACCGGAACCGAAATTCGTTTCGAGATTAAGCCCTGCTCTATGTACCTTCGGTACAGAGTATACAAATATTAATAAAATCGAATGAAAAGGCTTACTTTTATTTGCTTTTGCGGTGTGTCTACCCTACGCAGTGAAGATCGAAATGGTTTGTGTACAAGCTTAAAAAATGAAAACACTCGATGTTCTGTGGCATGGCGAAAATTTTCGCGCGATTTCACAAATCGCTAGAAGCCAAATCGCTAGTGAATTCTGTGGCACCCCTGATATATTTTTGTTAACAAATGTTAACTCCCCCTCTTTCTCCATTCGCATACTTGATTAATTTTTGTTCTACGAGAACAAAATGTTCTTGAAACATGTCCAAGCCGTTCAAAAAAATGAGCCCAAAATGATTATAAGACAAGCCTAAACCTTTAATGAGAGGGAATAATATAATCCAGCCATAATGTAAACAAATGGTTATGAATATCGAAAAAGCGTACCTAATAGGCTAATCACACTAAGCACATCTAACATCCTGAGTCATATACATTTGCCGTGGCAAAATTTGTCATCTTTGTAATTTTCAAATCAATAGCTTAAAAGTTCCTGATTTCATGATGCTCGTGTATACAAACATTAGGGGCCAACTTATCATAATTTAATAATAAATAACTGAGTAAATTGTATAATTATCTGACTCATTTTCCGATCAGTCTGCTGGCAGACTTTTGCCTTTACTGGACAACGGACGCAGGATCCCTGATCACCAATTTGGCTTTAGGAAATTTCAAGGGACTCCAGAGCAATGCCATCGAACAGATGTACAACAGATCATGAATGCATTCGAAAACAAGCAATACTGTTCAGCAGATTTCATAGACGTTCGACAGGTGTTCGATCGTGTTTGGCAACTAGGATTGCTCATACCTAGATGGAAGATCTTTTTACTTCAAATGCGAAGGAGCTGAGCCTGAGGCGTTTTTGGCCCAGTACTGTACACCCTTTACACTACTGATCTCCCGATATTGGATAACATTAAATTGATGGTGGCCACTTACGCAGACGATACTGCTCTGTTAGCGTCTGATAGCGATACTGTGTCAGCATCTCAAGCTCTTCAAGATCAGCTTCTTCTCTTGGAGCCATGGTTTAAGAGGTGGAATAATGTAGTCAATGCAGAAAATTTTAAACACGTCCCATTCTCACTAAGGTACAAGGTGTCCAACTCAATGGAAACATAATCCCCTCTGAAACATCGGCAAAATATCTAGGATTGATCAACGAACGCCGCTTGACGTGGAACAAACACATAAAAGCTAAGAAAAAACTACTGAATATTAAAGGCAATAAGATGAGTTGGCTCTTAAGACAAAGCTCCAACCTAAAACTAAAAATTAAGCTCCTGCTCTGTAAGACGATTCTAAAGCCAGTATGGACATATGGTATACAGTTTTGGGGCAGTGCATCAAAATCCACCATCAACATAATACATAAGCCAACTGGAACACCCTGAAAATCACCTTGCGATTAACCTGCTAGACAACAGCTTGGCCAGACGCAGGCTGAAAAGGTTCCACCGCCCGATCACTGACTGGAGCCAAATATAACGAGTCACTTCACCCAAAACATTAACTAAGGGCTGTTTTCCTATCTTCTAGATATTAGCTATGTGTAAGATAAACTAACAATATACTCTGTTATATGTTTATGTGACAGATAGCGCTATGTAGAAGATGTGCACCTTACTTAATGTAACCTCATGTAAATGTAAGTCATGCTTATTAATTGAAGTACTCAAATGTCCATTATATCATAAAATTTGCTATTGTCCTACGAAGGACGGATTGCAAATAAAAACGAAATAAAAATCTAACACATAGCAGCTAATAAAGAGATAAGAAATCGGCCCTAAATTGTAAGTTTATCTGACGACAAGAAATCGGCCCTCAAACTACGGGCCAATGATGACAATCGGTGCAGTAGATCGACCCGTGGGTTGGCTAATTATATTGAGGGTGAGAAAGCTAAATAAAGATTTTTACTATAATTTAAGATAATGCTGCTAAAAAAGTCTGATTTTATAAATGTAAAAATGTGTTATAAAATATAAAAAGTAAGGTTTAATGTTGTATTGAGTTATATTAAATGGTGAACGTATTACAGCAGCAAAACTGAAGGTTTATTAAATGGATTTAAGTATGTTTTTATTTATATATTTAAGCGTATAAATCATTTATCTATCTATCTATATTTTGTATACTTTGAAGTAACATCTAATCTACAAACAGTAAAAACTTTCACTTTGCAATTTTTTGTAATTTGTTATTAATGTAATTAGTTTTAATTTCCAAATGAATTCCAACAATGTTGTCACAAAATTATCTTCATTTAATTGTTCCTCTAATCTAAAACAATTGCCATTGAATTTCAAATTGAATCAAAAAAGTTTTTTGTGTGTCTGATTTGACATAGTCGATTAAAATAAATGTGCGTGCTTGGCCGCTGATAAGCACAAGCTTGCAGCTTAACCCACAGACAAATCCTTATCCGAAAACCCCTATGTCAACTTTTCATACAGTTTTCGCACAGACCAAAAGTCAAGAAAAGAAAAAACTTGACAAAGTCTGGCAGGGCACAAAGTTTTTGGCAAAATCTCTTTCCATTGACAAAAGTTGACATATGCAAAAAATGAAAAACAAAACACATACAAATTATCAGCACATTTATCTGGGGAAAATGACGACGACGACGAGTATAATGCACGAATGAAAAGTTTTGATTTATTTTTAAGCGCAAAGTTTTTGGCCTGTCACAAAATTTTTGATGAGGGTGTTGTTGGCTGAAATCGAAACAGCCGAATGCAAAATCAAATCCCAGAAGAGAGAAACGAAGCCAATAGATAGAGCAGCTGATGATGGACGGGCTCCTTTTACCTTTCATTGTGGACTTGGGCCAAGGAATTAAATGAGCTTAAGTCCTATTAACGTGGCTTGAAGTGGCAAAGTTGATTTTTGTTTTCTTCGTTTGGCCAGCTGCAATTTTTTTTCAAGTGCAATCAACCGGAAAATGAGAAAGAAACTTTCAGAGGATTTGGCTTAATTATTAAATTTTACTCTCGAGTTAAAAGTGGCCACACCCCTTCGCTTGTCCCATTTGAAAATCTCTAGAGTGAAATAACTTTGCTGCAGAACGCCCCCAAAATGTCGTATAAGCTCTCAGCATTTCAATTGAAAATGCCACCAAAAGAAATCTCCAAACACATGTTCTGGGTGGAGGTTTTTATTTTTTTTTTTTTTATTGAAAGACCCAATGTGAATCTATTAAGGTTTGACATTAGCATGAAAAACGCATTTTTCTTCGAAACGAGTGTGCGGGGGTGGGAGGAGGAAGGCGCAAAAATGTTTTAAATAACTTTGGCAAGTTTCTTTCCCTTTTTGCATAAAGGTGACAAAGCATTCAATTTCAAGTTTCGGTTTGCTTTCATGGAAAACGCTTCGATTGAGTAAAATTGTAAAATTATTTCTTTCCGGCCAAAAAAAAGAAGTTATTTCTGCTCTTTTGAATATTTATGCAATTGAATTGTTTACATTGAAATAATGTTGCTGTTTTTTTTTTCATTTTGAAGGGTTCAAAGTTGACAACTTTTCACAGAGTTTCCAGGGTTGGAGGGGGCACTAAAAGTTTTGCCATTGGCAGCTTAAAAGCTTGCCAATGTCTCGTAGACTTCATCAATTTTGCGGCACTTGTAAACACATAAAGCAAAAAAGACTTTGATTGATTTGTTGTTGGTTTTCTACTGCTTCGATGGAAAGGGAAAATATTCTCAAGTGCTTCAGTGACAAATTGATAAATCAACAAAATCTCGAAGAAAACCATTAGAATAAACAACAAATTTGGTTAGTCTGTCAACATATTTGAAAGAAAATTCAACAGGAATTACAAAAAAAAAAAAAAAATAGGTTTAAAGGGCCATATGATAATGTCACTACTGGATCTTAGTCTAAAAATTGTATATTTTACTTATGTTCTCAAATGACAATTTTAAATATTTTTTAATTAAAATGAATGATTAAGAAGTCCGTTTTCGGAATTCATTTGCACATTTGCGTTGTCAGTTTAGGTGTCAGATCACGAAGTGCATAAAATGCATGATCTTTTCTGTCACCAGTCAGACATTTTCTTGGCGGTGTGTGACTTCAATACTTAAGGCAGGATTGCACTTTTACATGGTCTACCAATGGAAATGTCCGAACTTTAACATTACACTGTTGTTTTGATTGTTAATTGATATAATTTGTATTCTATAAATTGTGCTCATTCAATCATGAACAAGTTAACTCCTCCAAAAGCTTTTGAAATTTTTATTTTTTTTCATTCAATTTGATGTCTTGGACTAATTTTTCAACCTTAGTCAATCACAAAAAAACTTAACCAGGTAAAAAATAAATTGGGCAGGTCATAGCAGCCCTTAAATAGAATAGTTTGAATGTTACCTATGCCTCCAACGACAAACAATAAAAAAATCAATCTAAGTCAATTTACAAGAACGAGTAACCTTTCATATTTTATTTAAATGCACACAATTTTGTTCGTGGTGAAAATCGTACTTAAAATCTAACTTTTTTTTAAAAAATTGATCAATTTAATGCAAAGTTGCCGATAAAAGCCATTTTAACTACTAAGTTAATCTCCAGATAAGAAAGTGGTGTATGAATGAATTCCAAGAAAACATTACCTCTTCAATGAACAAATCGATACCTAAGATATTCACATTTTTCAAATGCTACTTTTTTCCCAATCAAAAAAATTTATTATTCTCGAAAACTAAAAATTTGTTTGCTCAGCATGTTTGGACTCAGCGAAGGATTTTACATAGGAAATGACTGCCAAATGGTCGGGATCGAAAATGATGTTAGCTAGTGTTATCAATATTTATTTCAAGGCTTTAAAACGGTCCACGGTTTGATTAGGCTGCTTGGTAGAGCCTTGGTTGGATGTTAAAGTTCATGGAGCTTTTTGCGACAAGTTTGTGAAGTATTATGGTCTTTAATAGGAAAATTATTTTCCTAATTATTTTTTGTCAAAATATTAAAACTATCAACGCTGCAAACCTATGGGCTGGGAGGTTCGAACACGGAAAGTTTAAGTTTTGTAAGTAAGTGTTTTGACGCTTGGTTCAGATTTGTTAAATCGTTAAAACATTTTTTTGGTAAAAAAATAAAAACACTTTTTTTAAGGAAGGAACTTTAATCAGAGTGGATCCGAATGATCTTTATGATCTGCTTGAAATGATTTAGCTCAGATGCTGAGAGATAGCTGATCAACAAAGCAACTTGTTCAATCATGCTTAACTCAAATAGCTCATAGGGTTCGAAACACAGACGAAGTTAGCTTAAGATGCCTTTACACTTGTCATATATCTCTAAATAGTCGGTTGTCTAACTTCTCTAAAGAGAATCTCTTATCAAATAAAAGCTGTTCTATTTCATCAAAGAAGGCTAAATTTATTAAATATTAAGAGATAATTCATTTGCTATTACACTATCGTCAGAGTGTCTCTTTAGAGATATATGACAAGTGCAAATGCAGATTAAGCCTTCTCGTCTTTAATTTAACTTCAGCACATTCAGTGGCATCACTGTGGCGTCAGATGCTCAAATCAGAGTTAAGTCCAGAGCCTATTTACATAGATTCCACAAATGGAGTTAAGCGTAACATTAATTCTGATGATAATGAAGTTGGGCGAAATCGTCAAAAACATTTACCGATTTTAATAATCGCTAATTTAGCAGAATAACTATTAACAACTTTTATTTTAATAGTAAGTTTACAATGTTAATAAGATTGGATAAATATCAACTGTAGACGGGAAAATGGGAAACGAAAGTCAATCGGTCCAAAGAAAATCGCGTAAGTTCGCAAAGTTTCTTAATGAATTTAGATTATCGTAAAGTTGTATAAGTTGGAAGTTGTTGACGGGTAAATTGGAGGCGTAGGCCAATCGGTCCAAAGAATTGTGAAAATTTGCAAAACTTTATAATATGATGAGCTTAGCTTGTCATGAAGACGGGTAAATAGATAGATAGTGAAGATCAAAATGTTAAAAAAACTCGAAATTTGCTCATTTTTATGAGTTTAGATGATCATGAAGATTTGATAGATGACAGTAGTAAAGTAAGCTGCACTTCTTAGTTCTGTATTTTAAACACTAATGGGGCGTAGCCACGCACGCCGGGTACCTCCTATTTTGTTATAAATTAGTCCGAAAACAGATTAATTATAGTAAAATGGTGGCATTTACGAACTGTTGGAGCGAATGTAGTGAAGATGCGCCAAAAAGATGGGGAACCAATAAAGATCCATTTTTCTTCTATTTGAAGCATTCTTCTTCTTTGGGCCGCTATTAGTATCTGATCTGTTATCTATCTGGTCAAAATTGGATGACTATATCTTATGGCTGCCATAGGACCGATCAGTTTTTTATACCCTTGCAAAGGGTATTATAATTTTGCCCAGAAGTTTGCAACGCATAAAAATATTCATTTCCGACCCCATAAACAATATATATTCTTGATCAGGGCGACGAGCTGAGTCGATTGAGCTTTGTCCGTCCGTCTGTCTGTCCGTCTGTCTGTACGTCTGTCTGTCCGTCTGTTTCTACGCGAACTAGTCTCTCAGTTTTAAAGCTATCGAGCTAAAATTTTGCAGAGAGTCTTCTTTTTACTGCACGCTGCTAATATGTCGGAACCGACCGGATCGGATGACTATATCTTATAGCTGCCATAGGAACCATCGGTCAAAAAATGGGTCTTAGTGAGAAAAACTTTTTTGTTCTTTGTGTTAGCGTTCCCAAACACGGTCATTATTAATATTATATGCTTTCAAACAGATTTGCAAGCTTTGGTCAAAGTCGGATGACCATATCTTATAGCTGCCATAGGACCGATCGGTCGGAAAATGGGTCTTACTGGGAAAAACTTTTTTGGTTGCAATGTTAGCGTCCTTAAACTCGTCTTTTATTAATATAATATGATTTCAAACAGATTCGCAAACTTTGGTCAAAATCGGATGACTATATCTTATAGCTGCCATAGGACCGATCGGTCGAAAAATGGGTCTTAGTGAAAAAAAATTTTTTTTTTCATGTAAATCGTTCTTAAGGTCGGTGATTATTAATATTAAACGCTTTCAAACTAATTTGAAAAATTTGGTCGAAATCAGATGACTATATCTTCACGGTGCCATGGGACTTATCGGTCGGAAAATGAGTCTTAGTGAGAAAAACTTTTTTGTTTTCAATTTTATCATTCTTAAACTTGGCGATTGTTAATTTGATATGTTTTCAAAAAGATTCGCGAAATTTGATCGAAATTAGATGTTCATCTGACGGAAAATGGATTTTAGTTACAAAAGTTTTTGATTTTTATCTAAGCGTTCTTAAACTCTGTCATTTCAAAAACAGCTTTTGCAAGGGTATAAAAACTTCGGCACAGACGAAGTTAGCTTGGCCTTCTCGTTGTTCTTAAGTTGATCTTTCGTAAACTCGGTGATTATTGATATTAAATGCTTCCAAAAAGATTTGCAAAATTAGTTCGAAATCGGATGACAGTATCTTATAGCTGCAATAGGACCTACAGGTCGGAAAATGGTTCTTAGTGAGCAAAAACTATTTGTGTTGTTAATGTTAGCGTCCCTAAACTCAGCCATTATTAATGTTTATCTTACGTCTGATATAGAACCAATTGTGTTTTTGGTTTTTGGAATTTTTGGATCTTAATGCAATTGTTCTTTAACTCTGATAAAAACTGTATAAAAATTTCGGCACTTTCGTTTGTTTTTCTAATTTTGAAATATTTGGCAAAGGAAAGTGCACCTAGTGACTTTATGAATATCTTTAAAATAAGTAAACAATTATATGCTTCTGGGAATGGCATTAAAGCCGTCAGCCCATATTTCCCTTGAATAGTCCACATTACTCCATTTCCAGTTACTACACCCCGGTCGTCCCGAGATATTAAATCGTTCACCGGTAACGGTGTGTTAGAGGATCACTTGTAGAAAATAAATTTACATTAATTGACATTGACAATAATTTAAAAACTAGCATTAAAATACATTGATCGTGATTATAGTTTATGTTTTTTGAAACATTGAATTCATTTATTAACATTCAACGAAACATTATAATATTCTCTACAAATAAACTTAAGGTATAAACTTAGGGCTCCAACTAATTCTGCATTACTCAGGTATTTCACTCCAAAAATCTTTGTCTAAAATTCCCAAAGACCGGGATATCTTCCCAACGTATATTTTGATTTCTCCTCCTCTTGCATGTTGCACAGACTGCATCTTTTATCCGACTACATTAGTTCGATTTGCATTTAGCCATAAGATTTCTGCTCTTGCCTTGATGATCCATGGTGTCTGCCTACGGGAAAACTTATCATTCCAGTATCCGGCTGCAACGTGAGGATTAAGTTCTTTATATATCAAAAATAAGTGTTTGACCTTTGTGAACTAATATCAATATCTAAGGAAAGGGATCTACAGCAACAATCAGTTCTATTGACTTCACTTTTAACTTTAAATATATTGCTTCGCTGAGTCGCGGTGCTTGTACTTTGTTTTTGTTTACATTTAGTTGGGTTTTTAGATGAATAACTGGCTGGCCATTGAGTACCCACCGCTGGCTCACTTCAAATTTAAGTTCAATCAATTTAGCTTAGAGCAGATATACACATATTTACGTGCAGGCACTTTTCATAAGCTACTAAATAAATTTTGACCTTGCCTAAATTGAAGGTAGTGCAACCATAAAAATTGTATAAGTATCGGTACAGTATTTAAGACAGGACACTAAATTACATAGATTTGAGTACAATAGTTCCAAAGGTTATTGTGGTAAATAGTATAAGCTTTTGTCAAATTCTTCCCCTTGGCCTTTTGTCAAACTTTGTTTTAAGTCACAATTCTACAAAAGCAGAGCGTATTGTTGTTGTAGCTTCCTCAACTTTCTTCTATGTCTTTCTTTTTCAATCAAATGCGAGCTTGCGTTAACTAAGTTTATTGAGTGTTCGTTTGGTTTACTCTTGTGCAAAGTATGCAAGTTCACCCACTGACTTATTTATAGCTTTACTTAGGATTGTCTTCAGTCTTCATTGCCAGTAGTTAAATATCCAATCTACCTGTTGACTTTATCCACTTAAATTCATTTCTGTTTCAGTTCTGTTTTCATTTCATTTTATTATTGAATTTTTGTTTACCTTTTGCTTGTCAGGCCACGCCAATAAATTGTAAATATTTCCTTTTTTTTTTTTTTGGTTTGGTTTATTAATATTGTGCATAGTGAGCACGACATAAAGTCAATTTATACCACATAATGAACTGTGTAAACCGGTAAACTGGTCAACTGTCATCCCAGGCCTGCGGTGCCCGTTGGCTGGTAATGCTATGAACATTTAAACCCATACAGAGACTTTTGTGTATATTTATTGATTTAATATCTGGCTCTGGCCTGCGGCCAATTTAATCATCATTTTGTAGGAAATAATTAAAATTCACAATGGCAAAACGACAGGAGCAGCGGCAGGAGCAGGGGATGCACATTGGTTAAATTGGTAATATTTTAATAAGCGGCGAGCAGACAACTCAATGCGATGAAGGAAACTTGGCTCCCTACTTATTGCAGCCATGAAATGTGTTGACATGGCGTAGACAGAGAAATATTTATATTTTTTTTTTTGAAATTGAAATTCTTTTACTTTGGCAACTCATAAATTGAGACTCTAATAGACGAGAATTCATTGCATTGGGGAAATGTGTTTGTTGCTTGGTCTTACTAAGTGCCATTTCAAGCTCATTAGTGGCCATAATTAGCCAGCTCAGTTTATGGCCCACAGACAAAAGAGCAGATACAGAGATACAAAATGCAGACAAAATTACGTACACTAAAAATACGACACACATGGAACAGGGCTGCAGTTCGGTTTGGTCTAAAAGTGGATGCGCTTTAAAAAATGAAAATATAGTATGTAATGTACCAATAGCTGGTGAAGGTGAAGGCTTTTTTTAATTCATTTCAATATTATCAATGATGATTGAATCGGGAGTTTTTTTGAAACAGCTGTACAGTACCTGGAGCCTCAGTTCAAACCTAACAGAACCAGCCTTACCAGGTTTAGGTCCTTTCCGCTTTCCGTCTAATCTTCCCCGAAATTCTATTCATAATAAATAACTTTCATGGTATTAGAAACAAAAACATAAATCGATTTCCGTTCAATTTACAATGGCTTACACACTTCTACTTATAACAAAGGTAACCACACACAGACTCGCACACACGCACCATGGCCAAATTCCTTCTAAGTCCCCTACAATTGTCAAATGTAATCCTCTCTGAATGCCTGTGCAAAAAAAAGAAAAACTTCACACACTCAAGCAAACAGACACGGGCATGTGTTCTTCTCACCAAATAAACAAACAAACGTAGATACAAAATACTTTTTGGCTGCCCTCGCATTATATGCGTTTCCTTTTATTATTTTTTGCCAGGGGGAAGCTAACTTTATGGCCCCGCGTATTACAAACTGAAACATGTGTTTATTGTCCGGACTGAGTCGGAGACAGAGACTCTTTCTGGTCTGCCTGTTAAAAATTTTTATTTTCACTGTCAGCGAGGCGTCGCGTCGCCGTACGTAGCTGCAACACTTCAAGTGACACTGCAGACACTTTGCACCTCCCTGGCCCCCTGGACTACCCTGGGTAAATTTGTGAGCCTCATTTGTTTGCATTTAGCGAGTGTGCGGAATGCATTATGCTTTTGTTCTTGTTGGATTTTCCTTTCCATTCTCATTGTTTTTTTTTTTTTTTGTTTTGTGTGCCAGCTTGTCATTAACAAATGGCAAATTAAATTGTGCTTAAATTTGTCTAGGCAAGCCGAGCGAATTGAGGTGAGGAAAATGACTAGATAGACTGGTTTGTTAAAGATGGAACAGGTGTAAGTATGGTACGGTTAATCAAAATGCAGTAAATTTAGCTTGCCAAACTGGTGTCCCACTGAGAGTTGTGTGCAATAAAGAGTGGGAGGGAGAGAAAGGCGTGGGTTACACTACCAAATAAAAAAAAAGCTTTTATCTCTTTATATCTTTTATATCTTTATAGCTACTGTAAAGTGATAAATCATTTAAAACTTATTCAACTTTTCTTTACGCTTTTAATTGGTGGTTCCACTCTCTTTGGCTAAAACTAATATTACTGAGGCCAAGAGACAAGTATCAATATATACGAGGATGGATCGACTAGTAACTCCTCCAGTCTTGTTATGTTAAAATAAATTGCTAAAATTTTCTTCATTAGGTTCAAGGTTGTTGAAACTCGTTCAAATATGAGACTTTTTAGTGTCTCTAAAATAGTCAGAACTTTATTCTATCCGAGCGACTTTTCCAAGTTGTGGAAGAATTTTGCAGAAAGGCGGGTTCGACAGCAATATCAGTTTATTTTGGCTTTAAATTTATTAAAATTAGTTCTCCAACTGAACTGATCGATAAAAGTTCTTACTTACCCCATGAAATGACTACTGATCCATAAATGGAAAATTGTAAAATTGAGAAATTTGGGTCAACTTGTGTATTTGTAAACCTTCGGTGGGCCGAGAGGTAACCAATCTTTGTTAGGTGATCGGGGCAAATACGTTCACGTTGTAGTCCAGGCACGTTGAGCGATGTTACAGAAGGTACTCCGCCAATAAGTAGTTAAAATTCATCCAAAAAATGAATTTTCTTCCGTAATCAGTTAAAAATTCAAACAGTTCTTTATTAGCACATGTGTACACGAGTGAAAAAGGTAGTGAAAAAAGTAGAGCGAGGCCCGTCATCAATGTACCGATCACACATACGTGTCATTGAGCCCAAGTAGTCATTGACTGCCATCAGTGCATCGATGACTCAATACATGACCTTAGCACTAAGAATCGAACACAGGGGACAAGTTGCGGATTCCGGACCAGGTTCGCTACAGTATGCACAGTTGGTTGAGTCATGTTGTATGGGTCAAAAAAAAAAAAATAAGAATCCTTTCCGACACAAACGAAATCAATGGAAAATTTTAAGAAAATATTTCTAGGGAACCAACGGTTTAATAAGTTATTATGAGGAACGCGTTTTGTAGGTAAATGAAAATATCAAATTCAGAAATAATTTGTTCACCCGATTGAATTGAAACTTCTTGCAAAAAATTATTTTTCATCAGTCGGTTTGTAAGCAGAGTATGCGAAACAATTGGACACGTAAAGTCTCGATGATCCTGACTCAAGATTGAAGTAAGTACGGAATTCCACTGTCAAAGCGAAAGAGCAAAAAGAAAACGAGAGCAAGTTTGAAACTGATAGAGAAAAGCTCTCTCAGGTTAAATGGGTACACACATTTACAGCTTAGACAGACAGCTTAGCACTTATTGGTGGTGTGGGTTTGTTGCACTAACCGCTACCACCACCATTTGGTGGCATGAAATTTCACGAAAATAGTCTCTACATAATTTTATTGGCATGAAATATGTCAATTTTTCACCATGACAAACTCACACGTTGTTTTCTCAGCTATTCTTAAGTCGGCATATCGTGAAACGGTTTAAACTCTCTCTCGTGGAGATCGAACACGAAGTAGAAAAACGAAGTTATCCACGAACGCTTGATGAGCGTTGACCAAACTATGGAGAAAAAACAAAAAAATTATGAAGTCAGTTCGACTTCGGCTTTTGCGGAAAAAAGATGTGTTAACCGTGAATATAAATAATAATTTTATAATTACAAATGCGCAATATATTCTTGGTGAGTATCGAATTCCATTACATCTAGGGATTTTATAGTATTTATGTATTATTATTATCATTAATTTACCAAAATTCTATTAATAAATTTTTTACTTAAAACAGGCCACTTGTTTAAAAGCTACAAACAACTACACATTTAAAGGCCAAATCGCTAACTATCCTCGCTAACATCAGCAACGAAAGCCAACATGAAAGGCACCATGGCGAACATCAATAATATTAATAAAAGTAAACAAAAATTGTTGTTGGTTTAAATATTAAAAAAGTTTGCTAATAAGCTCAAATCTATTTAATTTAATTATGGGGTGACATTTTATACAAAAGTCAGGTATTCCTCAGCCAACGTCTCAACTCTTCCTACCTACGATATACAAAGTTGGTACATCTGAAGAACTGAGTTTGTAGAGAGAAGAGCAGAGCCCGAAGGCTTCCGCGTGACGTCACCCAAACGGTTAACGGTTAAAACAACAACCCCTGAGTTTTACGGCGTTGCTTAACTAAAGCGAATGGGAACTTTCTGGTATCTCATGCCTACTGACGTGAGAAGTAGGCGTGAAATATGTACTTCTGGCATGCCTACAAGTCCAACTGGGCAGTTATAGCACTTCCTGCATGAGAAGGTAGCTGCTGAACTGCAGTTGATAGGTCAAGTCTATTGAAGAGACCAGCCTCCATTGTAAAATGGTTTGAGTCCTGCTTTTACAGTTGTATGCAAACTAATCATCTCAAGCCGGCTAGAATTTGCTGGTTTGATAATCTAAAAGGTCGTTAAACAAGTAGCATAGAGTTCTTGTGAGATGCTTTTTTGGGGTCAAAATGAGTTTAAACATTGAGCTACGGTCAATCTCAGTCATTTTTGAAGCAATCCTTTTTCGGATTGAATGTAGTTCGAGTATCGAGCACCAAGCCGATTTTGAGATCAAATCAGGTACGAATATCGAGCTTAAATCAATATTGGAATTTCTTGATTGGATCAGACTAAGGGGTCAAATCGAGCTCCAATAACAAGATAAAATCAATACCGTGTAAGCTTAAGTCGGGATCAAGACAAGAACTCCGGGTTTGAAAAATCCGTACACAAATCAATCCTTCTCGTACTTGGTTTGAGAAAATCCGGGCTTGATCGACTTCTGACATCGTTTGGGATTGATTTCAGCCCGGATATCTCAGATTTTTATCCGTTGAGTAAAAAGGGTATACTAAAGTCTATGTAACAGGCAGAAGGAAATTTTTCCGACCATATAAAGTATATATATTCTTGTTCAGCATCAACAGCAGTGTCGATACAGCCAAAAACACCGAAGTTATGCAAGCGCGAAGCACCATTTATTTTAAAAATATTATAGAGAAACCAAAATAACTTGGTACAGTTATTTTGGTTGTATAGGCAAGCAGCTCTTTTTGGTGGTACAATGCCTAAGTTGTTTACAGTTGTGAACAAACGCAACTTTTTCGGACCTAGAGCCAGCCAACTCACACTAATTAAACATTAGAAAGGTCGCCAAATAAATCACTAATTGGTACAGGGTATTTTGCAGTCTGGGCACTCTATTGCATCACGCTTACTTTTTAAGATATTGATTTTTGCTTCGAAACTCACATTTATATACCTAACATATATAATCTCTAAAATTTTTTATTAAGATCGGTTAATAAATAGCGAAGCTATAAGAATTCACCTTTTGTCATATGTTTGGTCTGTAATATATTCTTAATAAAAATGTGTTGCCTACTTTTACGCTCTTCTTTAAGGGCCACAAATTTTAGAATTTATTGGGGAATTTATTGGAATTTATTTTAAAAGAGTTAACAATAATGTTAGTGCTCTGTTAATTAACATTAAGGAAGTCAATTTAACATTTCTTCCGCTGAGTTACAGGTATATCGAAGTCGGACTGGACCGACTTTAACTTACGCTCTCATTTTTTCGGTGTACAAGTTAAAAAAATATAGATTTCCTTTTAATTTAAAGTTTTTCCTGATATCTCCGGTCATTACCGGCTCAACCTGCTCCCCAAAGCTGAACTGGCGCTCCTAAGTAAGCAGTGTGTTTATAATCCAAGCAAATCTATATACTTAACATTATTGTTAATTAACTTGTCGGAGCTTCCAAAGTAATTAAATATAAATACCTTCTATTAGAGATGCGAGCGTGACGTGAATTTGAACGTGTCACGCAGTATCACAAAGTGATCGTGAGCATCAGTGATCTGTGCACGTTTGGTAAGTGAATTCATTCAAACATCGTGAATATAAGTTATGCAGCATTATTTCGTGAAGCGTAAGTGAAAATTACCTCACGCGTGCGTTTCCATACCTTCAACCTAAATCTGTAAGATTTGTACTGGCATTTTATAACTTTACTTTGACTTTTGTTGGTGCATTTCAGCCCTTATAAAAGCCGTAAAACAAAATATGACGAATTTAATTTAATTTTCGATGCTCGTCGATCCACAATAAAGGTAAGGTTATACAATATTCACGTTTAGATTCACGGTCCGGACTTAAAGACTCAATTATCATGAATTAGTTCTAGGTGACAAAGCTGAGAAAAATATTATTTTCTATTGAAGCGTGCCCGATAAGAAGAATAAACGCAAATTTTATAACCTTATTCGTTGCCTTTTGACAAGGTAAATATACACACCTGATCATATTAATAGGTACACACCGGAATTTTTTAATTATAGATGGTTTTATCGTACTTTTGGTGTTGGCAACTTTTGAATTTTTGGTTTTTTGTTGTTGTCAATGTCTGGTCACACTGTGACAAAGAGTTAAAAGAGGGACTGCCCCGTATATCAAAGCTTTTCTATAAATTGCGAGTCCACCACACATTTCGCCTGATCATAATAATAGGTACAGTCTCCGTTTCTCACAAGTATCAAGTGAATAATTTTGTAATCAGTGATCTTTTGGTAGCTAAAAGTAAATTAGTTATAGCTCCTGTCAATACAGAGAATTAAATAATTATTTTTTTCAGAAAAAATGGGTCGGAATTCTTATTGTACTAAAGAAGAAGCTCGATTGGTTCTTAGTCTGAGAAAAGAAGACAGGAAACCCGTGGAAGGCCACAAAAAATCAACAGAAACCCTTGACCACTACATAGTAACTTTGAGCAAAAAGACCCATTTAAGTCATCGAAGGCTATTGCATTCATTTTCAAATAAACAAAAATTATGGGAAGGTGTCCAAAAACTGTGGTATGAGACACCAGTAGAGACCTGCCAGGCTCTTATTAAAAGTATGCCAAAAAGAATAGCAGTAGTGGCCTAAAATAGAGGTGGATACACTGGATACTAAGTTAGGAAATACTAATTTACCTAAAAAAAGAACACAAAATCTAAATTAAAATTTTTTTTCTTACCAACACATGAAGTGTACCTATTATTATGATCACACTGAAAACGTATCTGAAACACAAAATGATCTCTTTTATGCTATATTATTATTCTATGTTACAATTAAGTTTATTTTATTAAAACCAAATAGTTTAAGAACCAATAAGAACAAATTTGAAGTTTGAAACAATGAATAAAACTGTTTTTTGTTACCTTAAAGTCAGAGTTGATATGTGTACCTATTAATATGATCAGGTGTGTAAAAGTAAAATTGGCTCAAACAGCACCTCCAGGAGGGCCAGGGCCAAGCTTCTCTCAATCTCTTGAGATATATCTGAGTAGTTAAAGTACAAATACTACTCGCTAGCCGCACATTTGTATTTTTTTGCTACTTAAAAAATTTACTTCACTTCATTTACATTCTCATTTCGGCACTGCATTTCTTTCATCTCATTTCTTATGTTCTTTTTTATTTTTTTTTGGCAATTTTTCAAACTGAAATATACTAGAACAAATTGCAGCTACTTTGTTGGTAAAACAGAATCCCAGTAATTAGCCAAGTAATTAGTAAGGATTTTTCAAACGAAAAGCTACAGAGCTGAAATAAATTATTTTGGTTACTCACTAGACGGACTGAAAAATGCTGTTAGGAACATGTGTTGCCACATTATCAAAAAAAATACGAAAAGAGTGCAAAAGGAAAAGGCGAATTCCTGTCTGTCTGCACCTTTGTCATGCACACGGATATAATGCTAAAATATGATACCGATATTATGCAAATTTTTATTGTTTTTCATGTGGCAAGCGGGTGGGCCCCTCTTTAGACGGGGCTAAAAGGGATTTGGTGCGTGATGAAATTAGGATAATTTAATAGATTACGCTTTGGCGTTGATTTTTCATGGCAGCCGGCAGGAGGGTGGGGGGGGGGGAGGGGGGAAAATACATCATCATGCATAATACCTGTTATGTGCCGTCTACGCGTATTGATTGCATTTACCTTACGCCTGGGCATTGTTGTCTGGCTTTGCCACCCACTTGGGATTTCGAAAATTTTTGGCAACCGTCGACACCCTCCTTATTTTGTGAGGTCCTTAATGCCTTTCTTTCGTCCTTTTCGTGTTTTTTTTTTTTTTTGTGTTTAGGAGTGAGTTTTCGCCTTCATTTTGAACACTTGCCAGGCATATCACGTAGTTTCAAGTCGCATTTCGTCACCTGAACACAGCAGGAGCAGGCAATTTGGTTGGGGGAGCTCAATAAATGTTTAGTGGCCAAGGAGCTCAGATTTTCCAGACGCAGAACAAGGACCTCTCCCTTAAGCGGCTATTTATGTGCTGGTGCCGTAAGAGCACTTGTTAAGTATAAAATTATTCAAACTTCGATCCATTTTATGGATCAGATTTACATTAGTAATGGATATTTATGGGCTAGATATTTTATGGCTAAGTCCAAGTACATGTGAAAATATTTAGAGCAAAAGCTGACGAACTCAGTTTCAGGTGGGGAGTCGTATAATAAAACAAACTCTAGTGGCAACAATTTTAGACTTTGTTAAAAAGTCATGCTTGAAGCTTCCTTAATCTGCTGTACAAACGACAATGAACCAAAACGGAAGAAAATCTTTTGGATAAGTTGAGGTTACGCTGGTCAACATCCACCTAGGTGGAATATATGCTTAAGCAGTCATCATTTCTTTTTTTGAAGTTGCAAATCAAATTGTGTAACACTATTTTTTTTTTGCACTTAATCGTTTTTATCCAGGTTTGTATTTTCTGACGAGAAATGGCATTCTAAAAATAAGTTCGTCTTCGTCCCGATCTGAGTTGGAAAGCTTATAGATTCGAATCGCTTATAAGTTGCAATCCTGCTCGACAATTCTGGAACTAAGGAACGGCGCTTGCATATCTGACTTAGTAAATTGGTACATTTGTTGGAAAAATTACATTGCCCCGCGGCAGCCCTAAAAGGAGTACTTTAACCAACCATCCAATAACCAATACTTGTAACCGGAATTTGCCTTTGGTATGAAATAACGTGCGGTATACCCAATTAGAGAGGATTAGAAAAAGGATAGGGTAGAAGACATACACGAAGTATCCCATAAAACTGACCATTTTTATACTCTGTACCCAAGGTACATAGAGTATATTAAGTTTGTGCAAAAGTATGTAACAGGGAGAAGGAATCGTTTCCGACCCTATAAAGTATATATATTCTTGATCAGCATCAACAGCCGAGTCGATATAGCCATGTCCGTCTGTCCGTCCGTCCGTCTGTCCGTCCGTCCGTCCGTCCGTCTGTCCGTCCGTCCGTATGAACGAAGAGATCTCAGAGATGGTAAGAGATAGAGGTTTGACATGTATGGGACATATATTTCTTATACTTGCAGGCAGATCAAGTTTATTTTCAATTTTAGCCACGCCCCCTCCCGCCCCCGCAATTTGGAAAAAAATTCATATCTCCTACAGTTTTGGAGATAGCTCGTTCGTTCCTTCTAGAGATACCTTGTAAACAAAATTATTTATAGATTTGCCGAAGGAATGATAAAGATCGGATGAACGATACTCAAGTTATGGGCAAAAAACGGCCAGTTAACACCAACCACCCCCCCACCAACAACCACAGCAACATACCCTAACCGTTCAACACAGGCAATCTTAGTGCGAGAGAAAGAGAGAGAGAGAGAGAGAAACTTAGAGAGCGCACCGCGTTGTGCGCGGGGTGTTAACTGGCCGTTTGACTCCTGAGCAAATGCGAGTGTAAGGGTACAGAGTATGCTATAGTCGGGCTTGACCGACTTTCTTTCTTGTTTTTTTCAACTTGATGCAAGATGCTGAAGCTGCAGGATACCCGCCTAAAGCTATACTTATACTGCTTTTCCTCCACACCAGTAAACAGACGTGCAAGCAAAAAAGGATGTGGATCAAATCGAAGTCTTTATTTAACTGGGGAGGTCACCCTTCAATACCTACTATCTATTTCGATGTCAACGGCTTCAATGAGAATGGGTTTTACAATACTGAAATAACAAAATTCTACAGGCACTGAAAGGTTTAATCGACATATATGTCCATCATTACCTTCAGTACTTCAGTAGTGATTTGGAAGGATTGTTACTGAAATCATGGCTGCCTTAACATGCTTTTCAGCCATGAATTTTACACAGACAGGGAATACTACGTCATGACCTTCTCTTCTTTCAGTCATGAGTTCAGTAATGAAATAATGGGTTAGTTTCATGGGTAGTACTGAAATTAGTCATGAATTGGAGCAATTCCTACTTCTCAGGTCTAAATCAGCACTGACACATTCAATACTAAGGCGTTGAACTGCAGAGTATATAGACTCAGAAAATTATTTTTATATTTTTAAGAAAATCGCCCTAGAATCGAAATCGCCCTAATATTTAGAAAAAATTTCTATATTTAAAAATTTTTTTCTGAATTTTAGAAAAGTTGCCCTAAAAATGAATTTTTTAGAAAAGTCTTTCTAATTTTTTTTTTTTTTTATATGTTTTGTCTTTTTTTTTTAACAACTTACGATGTACTGATGTAATTTTAATTTATGTGTGAATTGGTGTTAGATGTTTTGGCAGGTTCAGAAACGTCGTCTGGGAAGCTGCCAAGGGAAGATTCTAAAAAGTCTTCTTCTGGCTCTTACACCATTTATCATTCTTCTGCGAAGTAGTTGCCTTGCTAGCCGATTTGGGTGTCCTTTGAGTCTGTCAATGTAGTTCGCAAAATGTTTAACAATAACGTCGCCTATCATTGGGACATTTATTTACTGTTCCAACCTTCTCGTTCACATGTACCAGGGCGCTCCCGATAGTCTGCACAGTACTTCGGCTTGGAGGACACGGATCTTGTGTAGATGCGTTGTAACTGCAATACCAAATACTTGCAGGCCGTATTTCTACCCGGATGCAATGATTGCCTTGTATATATGTATCTTGTTCTGCAATGACAATTTGTTTCTGATGTTTAGCAGCCATCTTAATTAAGCAGCTCTTCTATGCAGCGTTTTGGTCAGCTGGTTTAATAAAAAGATTTATTTTCTTCAAAATTTTAGGGTAAATTTGCTTTATTTCTAATGTTTAGGGTAATTTTATTTTTGATTTAAGAAAATTTTTGCTAAAATTAAGAATATAAACCCTTGATTTAAGAAAGTTTTTCTGAATATTTTCTATTTTCTTAAAATTTTTGCGAAATTGCTTTTATGCTATGATGTAGTTTGGTTTTTACGAAGAAGGCGTCTATGTGAGGGCATTTGTTTACACACACTAATGAGCAAGTTTTTGTTTTGTCTTGACATGCGTTACACCATGTAGTAATCGATTAAAGGATTGTTTAAAATAAAGAATATGTTAAAAACACCTAAAAAAAAATAAAATATTAAATAAGAAGAGAAACTATGCTCCTACGTGGACTTGATCCCAAGCCTCGACATTACATTCTTAAGTATGATTTTGAAGCGAGGTTTTGCTAATGGCTGATAGTCGAGTGACTCTCTCAGTATTTAAGAGGTCCCGAGTGCAAGTCTAAGAAAATCAAGTTGCCCCTATTTAATTTTAGGAACTCTCTCAAAAAAAGGGATGTACAGACAATTCAAAAAAGGAAAGAGACACGTAGTTTTGTACATCCAATTTTCAAGCAACGTAGAGAATTATTTTTTCGTTTTAGCAACCTTACACTTAGTGGTGTTGTGCATGTCTTGTTTTAGAAATGTTATGATGAAAATCATAACTTATTGACCTAGAGCCCGCTAAAAAGTTCCATGATTAATACTTAAGGGCGGTATCCACGGGTCGCCAAAAAAATTTCTTGTGAAAAAGTTGATATTCCGCAGATTTTTAACAGAGTCTGCTAAGCCTATGTTAATAACACGATAACACAATTTACTCTGTCGATAAACGTTTCAAAGAAACCTTGCGCTGCTCTGGCGCTTATACTTATAAATAACAACACCATGCAGGATTCATAATCATGAATATAACATATTTAATGTGCTATTTTAATATATTTTTATTATTAAATGAAATTAATAATAAATTAATTGTTATCATTATGATAGTTCTTAACGAACACCTCGCACTTGGCTGTCACGGCAAAGATTTCGTTCACATCGATTGAAAGTATTTCGCGCATTTCTGGCGATTTGCCTCCGTAAAGTTGGTCAGGTCAGCATGATGATCTTCTGGATGTGTGACTTGGCAGCGTATATAGCTCTGCTGAACTCGAAAATGGTATTGGGCAGCGGTCCCTGGGTGGTCACATAACACTTGGCCACGTAGTCGGGGCCCTGTCAGGGAAACGTTAAGAAATGGAAGTGATTTATAAAGCTGAAGTTTGGTTCGCCCATTTCTTACCTTGATATAATTGGCATTGATGTAGGGCACATCCTCGTTGCCCGATCCGCTTTTGCTCGGTCACCTTCAGGGGGTCAATTGAGGCTGCACTATCCGCTATACTACCGCTTGATAGGAGGGCAGCAGTTCGCTGTCCACTGAACTGGGAGCGGGCATTTGGTTTGTGGCCGTTTTACTGTCGCGATCATTGAGCACCGGCGGCTGTTTAATGATTTTCCTTTTGGTCTGGTAGCTGTGATCGAAGACATAGTTGAGGCGAATCAAATCGAACTGATTGAGGGGACTGGAGTGTGAAGTGTTTGAATGCTGGCCAAATAGATTTTAAGCTCCTCCTCGCTTGTGGTTCGTGGTGACAGGTGATGCCACATGATGTTGTAGACCGTGCTCCGGTCCGTCGGTGTTCTCTGGCTGGTTTCCGAGTGTTTCTTATCCGCCAAGTCCCGCATCTCGCTCCTCACTTTCACGGCGTTTATTAAATTCAGCTTGCCCGCCATAAAATGTGCCTAATGTGTCTTATTTAGATGCGCTCATTTGCAAATTGGCCATTAAATTTCGCCGCACAAATTAGAATAAAAACCTATTTTGTTCACGTCACGGCAAAAAAGAGGCGTTAACAGCACTTAAAGCACTTAACAGCGCTTGAGCAAGACGTAGTGGCAAATGTAATCATTTCTCGCGATTGGTAGAAATCGAATTTGAAACGGCCACACACAAAAATTCCTTAGCAGTTTTTTTTATATGGAGTTTTTCATTTCGCGGGCGATCTCGTAGCCATGGACAGCGCCCTTTAGCTAAAAACTGCAGAGTGTAGTATTAGTATTGGGCTTTACCTGTCATTTCCAATCCGACTTTTTTTGTCTTTGTGTAAAAATGAAATTATAAAAAATCAATTTGATCTTAAAATTATTATCAGATTAGTTTCAAGTATGTCATATCAGCTTTTTATTTACATGAAAAAATATAAAAATTTTCAGATCATATAATTTTTACTTTTACATTTGAATCGCGTTTTGGAAGCCTTAATTTACTAGTTTAGGAACTTTTCTCTGCGCGGTGCGCAGCCAGAGTCGTAACACGCAAGTCAGTTGCAGAATTGAACTAGAGTCCATTCTCAACAGCATTAACCTTGTCCAGACGTACCATTGCTATCGCAATAATGTTGTGTGTCGGCTCTGTTGATGTATGTTGATTGCATAGAATTGCTATCAAACATTATTGACCTTGCGCCAAGCTTGAAAAAGCAAACAACTTTGACTAAAATCAAAACAGGTCACTAATCCCATATATGTATAATATAAACTAATGGAAGTCACGCCACAGATGTTTGCAATACAAACCTAATTTCAGGCTGTACCCTCTCACAAGAGGAATTCTAGGCTGGTTTTCACTAAAAGTCTCTCTTAAGCCTTTATTAGGCTCATTGAGTTTATAAATAGCGCTAATTCACATCTATATATGAGTATTTCCATGATGTCGAACGCGACAGTCGTACGCATTTAAATTGGAATAGAAGTCAAATTAAAATAATTTTTGTTTCTTTTGTTACTTTAACTTATAGCCCTTCGAAGCACTTTATTTAGTGAGAAAAAAGTAGAGCACACCTAGTGCTGGTTCCAATATAATACCAATCAAAAAGCGATTCGCACGCGACAAAAAATGAAGTGGTGCTTTTGGTCATCAATATAAAAGCAAAACTCAGCGAGATCTGCCAAAACCATTTAGTGCGACTAATTTTAAAATGCTGAATAATTTATCTGTATATTAGTATTTATTTGATCGAAAAATTTAATTTTAATATAAAATAAAATTTTTTTATTTCAAAATAAAATATGATTTGATACGGAACATTGCGAACGCGACACTTTTTTCCATCATTTTATTTATGTGGTTTCTGTATACTGCGAACCAAAAACTTGCGATTAATTGCAATCACATAGTTTCTCATGGTTTCTTATGCACTCTTTTATAACCCTTTGTACCCTCAGAAAGATTTTAGATAGCAAAAGTAAGTGCAATCTATAGGCACTTTTATCAAAAAAATGTGCAATATTTATGTCCAAATTAGAAAATTCGCGCTAGCGCTGCTGAGAAACCGAATATTTCAAAGTGGGTTATGATAAAATGTAAGATTGGCCTACATTAGTTCAATTTAATTGTTTCCCCTTGAAAATTTGATAAAACAGAGTGTTTTTAAGCACTTTTAATTTTTTGGTCTTGGTGGATCTTTTGGTGGAAATGCCCATATTTGATAATTTGAGCTTTAAGTTGCTGAAAATGCCTTTTTTTTTTTGTTTTATTATTTATTTTGTTTCTAAATTTTCTGTCACCTTGTGTAAATTTGTCAACTAAATTTAGATTGTGTAGATATTCTCTTAACTTATCTGATTATGTTAGTTTGATTGCAGGTGTAATGTGTCTGATTATGAGCGAGTTGTTTTGTGATGATATAAAATATGTTTGGTGTCAAGTTAATTGAATGGGAGGTAGTTGCTAAGTTAGTATATTTGACTATTGGGAAGCTCCCTAGGGAAAAGTTTTTTGAGGCGTCTTACTCTACTTCCTGCTTACTTTCGTCTGCGCAGGAGTCTTCTGGCTAGTGTGTTGGGGTGACTTCTTAGTCTCTCCACGTAATCACCTGCCTGTTTATTGATTACGTCGCCAATCTTGGGCACTCTGAGGTCACTCTCCAAATTTCTTTTGCACATATACCAGGGTGCTCCCGATAGTCTGCGCAGACACCTTGACTGAAGGACACAGAGCTTTCTCAGATGGGATTTCGCAGCGATTCCATATACTTGGATTCCATATATCCAGGCAGGTGCTATGATAGCTTTGTATATATGCACCTTATTTCGGAGTGACAGCTTGTTTCTGCCATCCCACTTTCTTAACTCTGCCATATAGTGACCTTATAAGCGCGTTGATATGGGTTCCGAATGTACGGCGCTTGTCCAGATATATTCCCAAGTATTTATGTCCCGGTAAGTGGCGTAATAGCTTTGATTGTTGAAGAATACGCCTGGACACTCATCATGACGAAGTGTATAAGTTACACTGACACATTTAGCTAGGTTAAGCTCAATATTCCATTGTTTCGCCCATCTGCTGAATCGATACAAATACTGTTGAACGACATCAGTGGCATAATAGATACACGAGTCTCTCGCCATAATAGCTGTATCGTCAGCAAATGTTGCAACGAGTAAGTCTTGGGTGAAAATGCCTGCTTTTACCATTTTTACTAGCGTTTTGTTAACAACCAATTCGTTAACTTTGAATAAACTCGTATTATACCATTTCTAAGCTTTCAAATGAATTGTCCCAAACAAATCTACCATTTTTTTAAGGGAAGATATACCATTTTAAAATCAAGTGCTCGAAATGATAACATTTTGTACCGCCCTTAAGTTTGCAATGTGTGTTGTTGAAACCTACTGTTGTGTTTTTGCATAGCATACTTTTGAGCAGTATGCATTTTTGTAATTTTGAACACATGCATTCAAAATGTTATGTCTTCGCTTAAAAATATCTTAGAATTGTTTAGATTAGTTTATTTTAAAGGTAAGAAATAGTGCTTTACGATAAGATTAAAGAGAGTCAAAACAAAGCACATCTTCATGTAACTTTCGGCCCAATCTAATAAATCAGATTCATTTGCAGCACAAAAAACTCATCTAGAATCACCCCCACTGGACTGGCCCTTGTTTGCCTAGTGCAATTTTATGAGTATTCTTTATCAATTTCTTGTATCTAGATTCCCCTGCCTCCTTTTAACCTAACATACCAAAATAAGTATGTGCAAATTGTGCAACTTGTCTGCTCTTAATGCAATTTTTGTTTATTTGTTTCCAACATAAATCTAAGACAACAAAATATTGCCTGACATTATTGTCCTGCCAAGTCTTGGCCTGCTCTCAAATAGTCAACAATAATTTATCATAACTAAGTCCGGAGGCGATGCTCATTTGTCAAGTCCCCACAAGTACAATGAACTCCAAATTGCCAGCCAGCCAGCCAGCCAGAAAAAAAAGGAAGCAAAACCTAAATCCACTTGGTAATGCATAAATTTTAGTTTTTTTTTCTTCTCGTATTAGGCAAATAAACTAAGCCAGACTAGTGCAGAGTTGGACATATGTGAATTTTTTCTGTTGGTTGTATGTACTTTTGTGGTTGAGCTTTGATGATTCAATTGCGAACATTTGATGCGTAAGAGAGCGTAAAATGAAAGGAAATTGAAATGTGGGCAAATTGAATTCACAAATTGCCCGCCAGCCCCAAAAAGGAATGCCATCGTCTTATGCTTCGTTTACTCCGCGCCCGTAAGTATGCAACAGCTTTCACAATCAAATATTCAATGACCAACTTCTTGACTTTTCCACTCGGCAAATGCATAATTAAAATCCATTAAGTGAAATTTTCAAACTGTTTCGATTGCCTTCATTAATGAAACCAGATAAAAATAAAAAAAAAAAGTTGACGCAAGTTTGCCATTAATTTGGCATTTGGACATTTACATACAAAACGTCGCTTTTTTTTTAACCATTTTGCAGCATGAATATCAAAGTGCAAAATTCAATCAATTTGAGCCATTTACTCGGATGAATTGATTGGAAGGGAGGTTGAGTGGGATGATGGATTTTCGAACGATTTGCAAAGCCACAATGGTCAGCAGCTCGTGTGTGTGTGGGGCTTGTGTTTTTGACATAACACAAAAACCATTGAAATATTTGAAGAGTTCATCAATTCTAAAACGAGTTTTCCAATTAATATCACACTCATAAATTTTGGCCATTGAATTGGCTAATATTTTGCACATGAATTTTATGAGTTTGGGCTTATTCATTCTGAAGCTAGATTAGTGATAACCACTTTCCACCTTAATTCATTATTGCATTTACTTTGTTTTCACATAAATAAGTATAAAGTAGCAATAAGCTCATAATCCAGGACCCGTTAGACAAAGTCCTTGCGTATTTGCACAATTTATTGGCATTTAATTGCTATAGGATTTTCTGTCGGTATGCTAAGCGAAATACTTATTAGCGGTTTTCCCCCGTATTCCGGTTCGGCAAGCATGAAATTCTAATTTGAATGCAAGCACCGGGCACCGGTACACATTGTTCTGGTCGCGAACCAATGTGATTATATTAATTAATTTGGCATCGATTGCAATATTAGCATCTTATTGTCTCCCCCCACTCCATTTGAGCGTGGCTAAGAGGATAAGGATGGAATATTCAACCGGTTTTGGAGAGCGGGTGAATTCATATTTGTGTAATTTGCTAAGTATTTTAATACAACACATGCTTCAACTCATAAATTCAGCTTGACAAGTCATTTAAAATGCTCGTCACTCACTTCATAAATGCCTCACATATGCCTAGTTAAATATTTACCATTTAAGTCAGCCTCTCCTCTCGGCTGAATCACAATTTGAAGTTGGCAAACCACAAACAAAGTTTTATAGCTAAACAATTTCCGGCCACATGCGTTTACATTATTAGCATATTGACGAAAAATCTAATAGAGCGGGCGGTCGGGGAGTCCCCGTCCAAAAACTGTCTAGTCATAAAACTTTTGCTTAAGCTTATTTTGATGTCAGTGATGTGTGTGTGTGCGTGTGTCGAAGGGAGGGAGGGCGGTAAAGTTGGGACCCTCAGTCAAGCTCAAGTCAAAACACATTATCATCGCATTTGGAGTCCTTGACAGACAACATTTTTGACGTAAACGGCATTAATCTATATATGCATGCATGGATATGAAGTTGATGCAAGGAGAGAAGGAAATGTTAAATTGAAATTAAGTCACAGCTGAATAAACACACTTAAGGGATTATTGACTCTGGCCAACTTAAGCGAAAGTTCACTTTAAAATTGATCAACTACAATTTATAACTCAAAATTTATAACACAAATATTTTGGGTATTTCGCAAAGCGGTGCAGCGGTGTATAGGAATTTTTTGACACCGCAATATATTGAAATACACATTAGAAAAAAATTGAACAAAAGCTTTAGTTTCATTCTCTCCGATAAACACTGCAAAACACCGCAAAGCCGCTTTTACCATAATGAACGCACTTCAAATTCAAATAAACGCCTACAACTGCATTTCAATATTGTAAACAATATTAAATAGAATTAACTAGTGTGTGTGTTTCTCAGCTTATATGAAACTAGATAATGCGGTTCTAAAGGATTCTTAGAGCAAAGCTCTTTTATGGACATTCGATGCTACACAGAAAAAAATAAGATCAGGTATTTCAATATCATATCAGTAATATCAATACTTGCATATCAAAGTGAAACTATTTAATATCAATATGAACCTGTAATACCATATTGATACTAAAAATATTAAATTGAAAGGTGAAATGATCAAAGTGATATGAAAAATGCCCTAGTGATATGATTTCAGACATCGAAATTCTGAAAGTAGAAAAAGACACACAGAGTTTCTCAAATCAAAGAGAGACAGCAATAGTCTATCACGAAAAAAACAAAAACAATGCTCATTGCTCTGCTGCCGCAAGCGCGAAAACGAGTGCCGGTCGTTTTTTCTTCGTGAACGTTTCGAAGTTGGCGTCGGGTCTGCAGCGAACTTATAGCTTTTTCTTGCGAGTTTTGCATTCGATCTGTGCTGGCGTTTATAAAAGGTAAGTAAAAAAAAGTGCGGTGCCTAAAACAAATGTAAACGGTAAAAGTGGATGAAATGTGAATTGCATGTGTGTGTTTTGTTGTACTTGCAAATTTATAAATTGTAAAAAGGCTATTGCCTTTATTCAGTCGCTAATAGTATGTACGATTATAATACACACACTCATACATACTTATTGTGCGTGTTTTTTTCACTTTGAGCTCTCTACTCAGTAGAAGTTCGAGTTTAAATATGTACATTTGTATGTATACATATTTTGTGTCCGCGATGCGTTTTTTTTGTTCTGCTCTTGAACGTCAAACAGCAGACAAGCACACATATATGCATATGCAAACATGCGTACATACAAATATAAATGCAAAATATGCATGTAAGTATGTATATGTGTGCTGTTTGACGTTCAAGGGCAGAACAAAAAAGCGCATGCTCAGCCTTTGCTTTCGGCAGATTTCGCACACATGCACAAAAAAACTTATGCGAGTTTAAATTTATGAATTTTTTATAATTTTCAGATTAAAATGGAAGACATCCAACTCTATGGGTTAATACAAAAACTTAACATTGAAAAACTTAAAATTGAGAAAAGTTAATAGGTAAGTTTTGTATTGAAATAATTATTCTTGTCTTCGACCGCCTTAATTACATTTCTTCCAGCGACAAAGAGCAGATTTTTCCAGAAAGATAATTGTCATAATAATTGTAATATGTACTATGAAAAAATAGCTTTGATATTATAAAAATTAAGCTTTGGTATTACTATAATACTCTTTTGATATTTTAAAAATATTTCTTTGATACTAAAACAATGTCCTACAGGTATTTTGAAAATATATAGCTTTGATACTATAATAATGCATCATTGATATTAAAGAATATCAATTTGTTGATCTGGAAAAATATCACTTTGATGTGTTCGAAATGTCAAAGTGATATTTTCGAACATATCATCTGGGTATTTTTCAGATGAAGGCCGATTTGATACTACAAAATACCAGATTGATACTAAATATCGTGATCTTTTTTTCCTGTGTATGCTAACTGATTTATGTCTAATACAATATAGAAAAAACTATGGTACAAAAGACTAGATTTAATTAAATCCGAAAAACATACCGCAACACCGCATTTAGCATTAAGATTGCACTTCAAATGCAAATCACCGCCAACAATCGCATTATAATATTGTAGACACCGCATTACTAGATTGAATTACCAACTGTGTGTGTATCTCAGCTTATATGCGGTGTTTTTGTGGTAGTGTTGGGTAAAGGTTGTTCATTTCAATGAACATGTTCACTGGATCTTTTTTTCTAAGTGAGTCAACTCACTAAAATTGTTCACTTGTTCAGTTGTTCACCAGTTCAGTTGGTCTTGTTAAGTTGTTCTTGTTCAGTTGTTCTTGTTCAGCTGTTCTTGTTCACTTGTTTTAGGTCTATGGCGGAAGGTTGTGTAAGCGCATGAATTTATTTTTTTTTGTCGTCGGGATTTCAAAGAGGTGGGTTTCTGTAGCACTGATCACTTATTGTTTTTGTTGTTTCTGCATGGCATTTTTGTTCTACACACATATGGGCATTTCCACAGAAAAGTCCATCGAGACCAAAAAATTAAAAGTACTTAAAAGCACTATTTTTTATCATTTTTTCATGGGGAAATAATCAAAATGAACTAATATGAGCTAATTTTAAATAAATTCATAACCCATGTCCAGATTTTCAAAGGCAAAGTCGCGTAAGCGACTTTTTTCTCATTTGGATACGTTTTGTTGTCATAAAAACGCCTTTAGATTGCATCTCTAAACTATTTCTAGAGTACAAAGAGTTAAAAAATAATGCAGAAGACACCATAAGAAACTATATGATTGCAACTATTTGTAAGTTTCTGCTGTATATTATAACAAAAACAACATAAATATAATGAGGAAATTTGAGTAACGTAACGTCAGGTAATGTCACGTCAGATACTTATGCAAATTAATAAAAATTGAGCAAATATTTTTGAATAAGGTAACCTGGAAGATAAACTTGAATTATTTCAAATCATGCTACAAAAATTTGTATACAAAAAGCTTTGCCCAATTCGCAGAGTTTTGCATTTTTCTAAAACAAGTTAAAACCCACTTACGTTTTATGTAACGTCACTCCAGCAAATATGATTGCTTATATCTTTAACTCCTTATGATCGATTTATGTCATTGGTTTGGCTCATAATAGTGCTACTTAATTGCTACCCAAATATAGAACAATCTTTTTAAAAATCCAAGATTTTCATATTTTTAAAAAAAAAAAATCTTTTCGTACGAACGTAACGTCACGTCAGTTTGGAAACCTAATTTGTGTGAATGTGCGTCGATTACTCCCGCTCTCTCCTTCTCACTTTTGGCAAAAGCGCTTAATTCAAAATTTGGATGAGCGCAACTCCTGTTATAGTTGTATCATTGTATCGTGGTACAGCCCACAGAACAACACACATACAGACGAAACAGCTCACAGAGCAAGGCAGACAGAACAATTCACAGAGCAGGAAATACAAAACAGCTCACAGCGCAAGGCAGACAGAAGAATACACAGAGTAAGAGATACAGCAAAACTCTCTAAGCAAAAGAGACTAAACAGTCCTATAACAACTCAGAGCAAGAGAGACTCAACTGTTTGAACAAGATAGACTGAACAAGAATGCACGATTGTAGAAGAACTTGTTCAGTTAAAGCCACAACTCAATTTAGTTGACTCACTCATGTACAACCCAACACTATTTTGTGGTGTTAATGGAACTTGGTGTGCGGTTCTAGCGAATGTTTACGTCGAAGCTCTTTTATGAAAGTTTGACTAAAGCTAGAAAAGTGCTCTCATTGATACAGATTCTTTTAAATACGCATTTGTTTTTTGCAAAGTCGGTCTCTTTTTTTTCCATTTTCCAGCAGCTGAGTACTGAGTATTGATATATGTGTGCTGAGTATTGAGTGCTGAGTATCGGATACCTAGTATCAAGTACTGGGTATCGAGTACTGAGTATCGAAAACTGAGCATCGAGTACTGGGTATCGTGAGCTGAGTAACGAGTACCGAGTATAAATCACTTAGTTACATGTACTGAGTGTAGAGCAGTAATGGCCATTTTTGGCCCGCAGTGCTCGAACTCATTTCACTATACACACTGACACGAGCCGAACGCATGTCGATGCTGCTAAGAGTTTCGCCGTCAATTCAGAGCTGAGAAGCATGTCAAGCCACACGCAAATATATTCAGCCGAAGAAGTTAACTCAATATTAACTTGGGATGCCGAAACCAAGGGAACAACATTACTTGGTAAAGGGTACTATGCTGTCGGGGCACTCGATTGCAGCACTCTTACTTGTTTTTTGAAAGAGTCGTAAAAGCTCATACCGGGCGTCCCAAGACGTGTGTCTCTTTTAATACGCTTGCAGAGGGTATATTAAAATTGTCCAGATGTTTGTAACGCATGAAGTATAAATATTCTTAATCAGCACGAAGAGCTGAGTGAGATTTAGTCATGCCCGTCTCTTCGTCCGTCCGTCTGTCTGTTTCTATGCTATCTAACCAAACTTTGCACGAAGTCTTTTGGAACACAAAAGCGCTGCACATTTGTCGGAACCGGCCGGATCGGATGACTATAGCGTATAGCTGCCATAGGAACTATCGGACAAAAAAGTAGTTTTAGTGAGAAACACTTTTTGTAATCAATGGTAACGTCTTTAAGCTTTTCATTTACGATTATTATCTGTTGAAACACAATTTTGGCGAGTTTTATCAAAAAACAATTCTGACAATGGTCAAAGTAGTTGCGCCATCTGTTGCTGAGTTTAATGTAATATGTTTAACATAATATTCCTTAATGCTAAAATAAAATTGTGGAGTGAAATCATTTAAAACTTTTATTTATATGAATTATAGATAACTTTCCTCTATTTTGTTAATTTGGATATGTAACCAGTGTAACTCAATGCATTGAGTCGTTTATTTTTCTTACCGGTATCTACGTCACTTTTGTGTTCCTTATACAAAATTGATTAAATATCTCTATATTTTTACTTGAACTAAAACCTCACCGCTTGCAACTCTCTCCTCGCTCAACATCGTTAAACTTTGCCCCAGCGTCAACATCAAACGGTCCAGGCCTCATTTACAGCATAAAACGCACAATTTACTTAGCGTTTATTAAAACAAACATTTCAAGAAATCATCATCAGGCATCATCAGGCATCATCGTCGTCCACTTGAGGCGGCCAGTGCACATTTAGAAAGCGGAAGCCCTGAATGCAAACATAATCAGAAATCAGCAGAGAAAGAGAGTGCACACAGACAGATACTCGAGAGTTCAAATGCATTTTGCAATCGTTGACTTTGGCAAACAGTAAATAGAAAAAAGCCAACAACAAAACACAAATGCAAATTCAAACAGATATCCACGCAATTAAGGCAATTATTTGCATTTCTGAAAACATCTGCTGCTATTGAATCTGATGAACAAATTGGCAAAATTAACTTGTTGTTTTGCAAATCCATCAAGTCAAATGGGAGAACAAATAACCATGTAAAAAGCTGTACTCAAGGGAGCAGATTATCTTTATAGATATATCATACTTTTTGCAAACATTCACAAAGGGAACTCCAGGCATTGGGTTCTTCGCAGGGATTAATTTTCTCATAAGCATCTAAAATCGATTGCAAATCACGTTGAGGCCCTTGAAATAGCTTTACTGTCTAGCTAATCTTTGGCTTATGTGTGTAATTTTGTAACTAGTATTTATACTTTAACTGTTTTTATACCCTTGTAGAGGGTAGTTTTAGTGAGAAAAACTTTTTTTTCTTCGGAGCAAACGTCCCCAATCCTCGCATTTCTAAGTTTTCTATGCTTTTACATAATGCCACCAAGTTTTATGTACTTAGTATAGTATAGCTGCCATACAAAAGAAATGCCTGAGAAAAAGTCTAAGTATGAAAAACTTTTTGGTTTTTAATGCTATCGCTTCCAAACTTGTCACTAATCAATATTATATGCTACTACACAATTCTACAAAGCTTGATCCAAATTGGATGACTATACCATATAGCTGCCATAGGATCTATCGGCCGAAAAAGTAGTTCTAGTGAGAAAAACTTTTTTGTTTTCAATTAGCGTCTTTATACCTTCCAGTTATGAATATTATCAGTTTCCACACAATTTTGGGGAGTTCGGTCAAAATCGGATGAACACATCGTATAGCTGCCATATAACAAACAGGGAAGCCAATGCTCAAAGTAGTAGCGGCATCAAGCTACTAGGGTATATAAACTTCGTTCGATCCGAAGTTAGCTTTCCTCTATTTTTAGGTAATTCATTAGTAATTTCTTGATAGAAAGAATTTTTTATTGGTTGACGAGAAATGTGCAACTGGGCTAAAACATAACTATATGCACTGTTCTATAAAAGAAAATAGGACTAAACGTATGTATATGGGTAATACTTTTCCAACCCAAACGGTTTCTGGACTCACAATTTTTGGTATCAATTAAATTTTTTCCGAAACTCGAATAATTTTGTTATGCTAAAGAAAGAATTTCAAAAATTGAAAAAAATCGAATAAATCGATTTCTCAGGTTTTGTTTATCGGACAGTTCTCGGATTGATATTGATATGATAATAATATGTACTATATCTACCTAGCTGAAGCTATTTAAGAAGGCCAGTCTAATCATTTAGCAATTGCTTTATAATTTTTGCATCATATATATTCTGATGTGTTTCAGAAATCTCTAGAGATTTTGGAGCCAGTTGTTTTTGAATAAACCAATCCAAATGTCCGTGTTCCACAAAAGTGGGAGATTTCTTTTTTTGGAGTTAGCTTCGGAGTCGCATGAAGAGAAAGGCAAAAATCAGCTGACTGGTAGTAATTTCGTTGTGGCTGCCACGGCAGGGTTGTAGGCTTTAAAATAATTTGAATAAATGTTGGATTCAGGTTTTTTATACCCTTGCAAAGGGTATTATAATTTGGCCCAGAAGTTTGCAACGCATAGAAATATTCATTTCCGACCCCATACACTATATATATTCTTGATCAGGTCGACGAGCTGAGTCGATTGAGCTTTGTCCGTCCGTCTGTCTGTCCGTCTGTCTGTCTGTCTGTCCGTCTGTCTGTCTGTCTGTCTGTCCGTCTGTCTGTCCGTCTGTTTCTACGCGAACTAGTCTCTCAGTTTTGAAGCTATCGAGCTGAAATTTTGCACAGAGTCTTCTTTTTACTGCACGCTGCTAATATGTCGGAACCGATCGGATCGGATGACTATATCTTATAGCTGCCATAGGAACCATCGGTCAAAAAATGGGTCTTAGTGAGAAAAACTTTTTTGTTCTTAGTGTTAGCGTTCCCAAACACGGTCATTATTAATATTATATACTTTCAAACAGATTTGCAAACTTTGGTCAAAATCGGATGACCATATCTTATAGCTGCCATAGGACCGATCGGTCGGAGGATGGGTCTTACTGAGTAAAACTTTTTTGTTTTCAATGATAGCGTCCTCAAACTCGTCCCTTATTAATATTATATGCTTTCAAACAGATTTGCAAACTTTGGTCAAAATCGGATGACTATATCTTATAGCTGCCATAGGACCGATCGGTCGGAAAATAGGTCTTGGTGAAAATTTTTTTTTTTTTCAAGTAAATCGGTCTTTAGGTTGGTGATTATTAATATTAAGCGCTTTCAAACTAATTTGAAAAATTTGGTCGATATTAGATGACTATATCTTCAGGCTGCCATTGGACTTATCGGTCGGAAAATGAGTCTTTGTGAGAAAAACTTTTTTGTTTTCAATTTTATAGTTCTTAAACTTGGCGATTGTTAATATGTTTTGTTGTTTGTTGATTTGTTTTCAAAAAGGTTCGCGAAATTTGGTCGAAATTAGATGTTCATCTGACTGAAAATGGATTTTAGTTACAAGAGTATTTTATTTTTATCTAAGCGTTCTTAAACTCTGTCATTTCAAAAACAGCTCTTGCAAGGGTATAAAAACTTCGGCACAGACGAAGTTAGCTTGGCCTTCTCGTTTTTTTTAAGTTTCTAAACCAAATGCTGAAAGCGTTTTTGGTATGCACTGAGTTCCAACTATAAATTATTCTTAAGCCTTTAATACAAAATTTTATAGAGTAAAGAATTCAAAAAATGCTCAGCCGCCAAATAATTATTTTGTATTGACAGCCCTGTTGCTTACAAGTAAGTGGAGTGCACAAACATAAATTCAAAATCATATTGCTGGGAGAAGGCCGTTGACGACGGACACAAAATCTTAGCTAGAGTTTCAGATATTATGCAATCCACTTTTGATTTCTGATGAAGCGCCTTCCATTTCGTAGTTTGAATTTATCGAAAGTTTTTCTCGATACTTCATTGAATTAACCACTTAAACTTTAAACTTAAAAACTGCTAGTTTATCCGCATAATCTTGATAAATTTATACATCATTTAAGCGTACAAACTTTTAATTTTGAAAAAGAAAAAGGAGGCAGTTGTTTTCTGATTGTGGTACCAGGTGAAGACCGCTGATGATATGGTAGAGATACCATTGAAACAGTTGTTCGGTCAACTAACCTCCTTTGTGGGGGGTGTGTCCCTGTTTAAAAGTTATGTACCAACATAACGAGACCTAGAGATGGCTAAAAATTTAAGGTTTAACTATATTAAAGGGCGTTAAAACATACTTGTATGAAATTTAAAACTCCGAAAATGTTATTGTCATAATTGGTATAAGTTGGCAAGTTTGCTCATTGTTGCTTTCTGCTGCTCTCTGACTTTTGCATTGTTTTGGTGGACAATATTTTAAAAATCATTTCATATGTCGGAACCGCCTGGATCGGATGACTACTTCTTGTAGCTGCCATTGAGACAATCGTTCGAAAAATGGGTTTTTATGAGAAAAACTTGTTTGTTTTCAATGTTAGCGTTCTTAAACTCGGTCATTAATAAAATTAAATGTTTTCAAACCGATCTGCGAAGTTTGGTCGAAATCGCTAACCTTTGGAGCGAGCTTTTTCAAGTGTATTAAAACTTCTACACAAACGAAGTAAGCTTTCCTTTCTCGTTATTACTTAAAACCCATCAAATCTTTCATAATATTAATGCAATTCGATCAGTTAAACATTCAAGATTTGTTCCTCATTATTATATTTGACTCAAATTTTTTTTATTAGCAAAACATTGACCACATGTCGTCACAAAATTCGCAACATTTGAAAACAACCAAAAGAGGTTTCAGGAGCACCGACAATTGCTTTTGGGTTGTTACACTGAGAAAAAATCAATCTAAAGAGACGAAACGGTGTCAGAATTCGACAGAGATGAGATAATCTTAACCCAAGATTATATTTTCAATTTAAATCTTAATCCCACAATATTGAATTACGATCGTTTATACTCGACTTGAAGAAGAAACAATCTCAGTTTTTAATATGAAAAAAAGACAAAAATAAATTAAGTCGGAGATTTCTTTTTAGGTGATGCTGATGGGTGGGAATTTGGTGGTGTGATTATTGGTTGGTTTAGTTAGTTCTTTTAGTTATGAACATTTTCTTCGTTCTGGAAAACTTATATAAATTGTAAATTATTAAACCGCCGATACTGGGACTTGAGCTGAGTACTTTCTGAGCACTGAAACACTAACACCACCGCTTTACCACCGAGCGTCAACTGTTAGGTCCAACCAGTTGCAGTATAAGAGCAGAGATTTTCGCAGACTGAGCTCTTATACTTCAACTGGCTGCGCTTAACAATTGACTCCCTTCTGCAAAATCGACTAATCGGCAGTGACAATGTGTTATTGAACGAAGAGGTCGTGGTTCGAGTCCCCCAGGGAGGGGTGGGGGATTCATTGCAACCGAAAATTGTTTATTTTTGTTTATTTTTAGCAAAATAAATCTAAATATATATAAAAAAAAATTTCAGCTGAAGCTTTAAAGGCAACTGATAAGTTGCGAGATGATAAATCTTGTTTTTAAGATTTCTAATCTCGTTTCAAGGTTTTTCAATCTCGTTTTTATAAGCTTGCAAGGTTCTTGGAAACGAGATTTTCAATCTAGATTTTAGATAGATTGTTTTTCTCATTGTAGAGGAAATTATGAATTCATTTCTAGTTCAAGTTCTGAAAGGTTTGCACATAGCAACTTTCTTCTGAACAAAGAAGGATTTTTGAACAATGTTACATAGAATGTTAAAAAAAAATATATGTATATTATAAGAACTATAGCTATTTAGTGGAATCTTTGGGCACTGTTTTCAGGCTGTTCGGATATGCTTTTTAAATCTATAGTCTGGACAGAATCTTTTTTTGCTTTGTTCAAAAAGTATTGCGAATTTTCATTACCCTCACTTGTGCCGACAAGGCCGTCAATTTTGAAAGTTTACTTAACTTTTGGAGCTAAGAAAGGTTTTTTGAGTGCTTTGAGGATTGGAAGAAAGATGGCATACAAAAACTTACAAATAACAGATTAAATTGAAAGTTTATCTGGCACATAGCAGCTATTTAGAACATGAGAAATCGGCCCTTAGCGTTTTGTTAAAATATTCTTTAATTCAAAGCCCATTTCGAAAAATACGCAGATCTGAAGCCCCGAATTCAAGCATTTGAAAGCTTTAGTGCTTTAAATGATTTTAAAAACTGCCTTCGATTTTCAGATCAAAGTCTTCAAAACTCAATTGCCTTATTTGAAATGAACTCCACTCGAAATTCTTCTTACACCATGAACTAGAACCAGTTTCATTTCCTAGTTTAGCTAATGAAATTACCTCTGAAAGTTGATTAATTCCAAAAACCCCTTTGATTGCAGCACACTTTACAAACCCATTCGCTCTCTTTCGCTCACTCACTTTCTGCTCGCTGCTCTGTTCACATGTCCTACGGCCATTTATCTTGATTTGTACAAACCTAACGACGTTTAAATGCTTGTTTCTAGCATTTTTGCACCATTTGTAGCATTTTTGGGTAGCATCACGTTTACCCTCCCCCCTCTTGCCTAGGCCATCTACACCATGGCTTCGTCATCGCATTTGCTGGGTCATGTTTATGCTTGAATAATGTTGACAAAATCGGACAACGGAAGAGGGCAAGAAAGGAAAAAGAAAGATACAAACCAGTTACACGCCATCATAGACATGCAACCGGGCTCTAAACACTTTCAGGTTCAGACAGGTCTTGTCCCGTGCCCCTGGCCCCACCCCTTAGACTATTGCGCGAATTTGCAGACAAATTGTCGCTGCCAGCTGAGCTAGCTGTTTGGGTTTGGGTGTGAAAATGTTGGCCAAGTGGGCAATGGAAATGACAATACATTGGCATTGGACTAGAGATGGAAGTGTGGTGGATAAGTAGCTATAAGATAGTGAATAAATTTTTAGAGAAATAATGCGGAAAGTGGAAATTAGGAAAATTTAGTTAAAAATTTAAACAAAATTGTTTCCTATATGTAGACAATTTCATGATAAATGCCATGAAAAGTATGCAAACATGATATCCGGTCCGCAGGTTCCGAGCACAATACGCTATTCATACCGACACGAGCCGAACGCACGCCAAAGCTTGTGCCAAGAGAACAAACAGCTTTTCAGTCGCTTGCTAGCGGCAATGCTCTTCCTTAGATGGTCAGAGCAGTTCAACGAATACAACCTAAATTAGGGTTAAATCAAATAATAATTAATTATTTAGCTGAATTATGGAATTTGATAAGCATAGCATACTTTGAAGGGCATTTACCACAATTTTCTGTTATAAACAGGGTAATTGGAAATGGAAAGTCACTGTACCATCTCTAAGCCCAGTACCTTTGTCTGTCACTCTCCCCTTCCACAGAGATTTTGAGGTTGCACTTTTTTGTATCTCTTGTTTTACTTTTCTTTATTTTTTGTCTTGGCTGGGTAAATGTTTTAGAAAAACGGTAACGGTAACTCAACGCTGTGTTATGACAAGTGGCTGGCGCGCTGTGGCCACCACCGCTTCACGGTTCTCTTCCAGGCCATAAAGCAAATTGATGATGAAAAAGTTGCCGCCATGTCATGGCCTGTTAAATGTTGGCAATAAAAGTGAAAATTCCTGTCATATTGCGGTAACTGTTAGTTGGCCAAAGTACAAACGTTTTAAAAGGTGTTTAGTTTGAGGAGTTTACAGCGTTTACTTTACAGGCATCACTTGAAAAAACACTTCAATCTGATTGCACGGATATTGCTTTGACTCAAGCGCACCTGGTACAAAGCCATAACCATAAAGAAGCATTCCGATTTATGGCACAAAAGTTGACATTTTTATTACACATATTATGGTTGGGAGGTTGGAAAACGAAATTAAACTAAATTATCTCTCCACCTTTTCGCGCACCCATCAACAATTTCCTTTTAAATGACAAATTGCCACTATGTCGGCAACAAGAAAATAATATCAAAATCAACCGCAGCAGCCACGCGTCACCTTAAGTGCGCTGCTGATTGAAAAAAGTTGTAAATTTTTGTGTTGCCAATAAAAAAAATAAGGGAGAGAAATTGATAAATTTAATGGCGTTACGCATGTCAAACTCACAAAATCCTTAAAAGTGTCAAATTGCCTCGCCTAAATAAATAGCACTGCAAACAACAAAACAAAAAGTAAGAAAAATGAGAAAAAAATCTTTGGCAAGCGGCTAATGAAAACAGCAAACCGTCTGACAAACTAAGTATGCAAAGTGCCAGGTGACGTTTATAAATTGTGGAAAAATAAAAAACCTCATGATAGATGTATACTTATGTTCCGAGCCCAGAACTTCAAAAGAGAAATACCCCCAACATTCTTGAACAACTTTTTTACTATAATCTTAGACTTTTGGCTTGGCACACAAAAAAAAAAACTTTTTATGGCCATCATTAATTTTGTTAAGGAATACAATTTGTTGACAAAAATAAAATTAATTGAATTAAAACTTTACATTTTTTTTTGGGTTGGATAAGGATTTAATATAAGGCCAGGTGAAAATGAAATAGCGAAATGTGTGAGAAAGGGCTTAACCAATATTAAACTTTTCAACAATTGCTGTCAATTAATGAAGCAATTACTCAAGCTAACCTATTGGAGAAGGCGTTTAAATCTACTTTTTAGCTCAATATTCATTTTCATCATAACTCTAACAAGCTTGACTCCATTACATACTTATCCTAGGCAGTGTTTGGAAATACCTAGGTACATACCTAGGTTCATATTTTGTGTACCTTTTACCTAACCAAGGAATTTTCAAATTCGAGTACCTTTTACCTTACCTAGGTCTTAATTTTCATTTACCTTGTCAATAGGTTAGGTACCAGGTACTTTTTGTACGTAATTCTTTTCGTTCTGATTACATTGTAGTCGAGATGCTGCCGCGCTTTGCTATATTGAAAAAAAAAGTATCCGGGTCCTGTTCATGGCTTTAACTTGACGTTCGGTAAATATTCCTTGTTCAAAAACTATACGATTCATGCTAGAAAATAGGTTGTCAAAAAAAGTCTTGCGGTATTTCCGCAAGCTTGTCTTTGCAAGCGCGTAGTTCTAGTTGTATTCGTCGCATCGGTTCACGCTAGAGCTTTTTGGAAAGCTCTTTTCACGCGCTAACACGTGTTTGATTTATTGTTGTTTGTTTTTAGTCGCTCGTGAGTTATAGCGTCGCAAACATGGAGCAAAATAAAGAGAAAATACGGCATATTTTACAGTACTACTACGATAAAGGCAAAAATGCATCTCATGCTGCCAATAAAATTTGTGCAGTTTATGGACCCGATACAGTTTCCATTTCCACCGCACAACGATGGTTTCAACGTTTTCGTTCTGGTGCAGAGGTGATCGAAGATGCGCCACGGTCCGGAAGGCCTGTCGTCGAAAAAGGCGATAAAATCGCTGAATTGATCGAAAGAGACCGGCATAGTAGCAGCCGTAGCATCGGCCAAGAGCTGGGCATGAGTCATCAAACCGTTATAAACCATTTGAAGAAGCTTGGATTCAAAAAGAAGCTCGATGTATGGGTGCCACACGACTTGACGCAAAAAAACATTTTTGCCCGTATGGATGCATGCGAATCGCTTCTGAATCGCAACAAAATCGACCCGTTTTTGAAGCGGATGGTGACTGGCGATGAAAAGTGGGTCACTTACGACAACGTGAAGCGCAAACGGTCGTGGTCGAAAAGCGGTGAAGCTGCCTAGACGGTGGCCAAGCCTGGATTGACGGCCAGGAAGGTTCTTCTGTGTGTTTGGTGGGATTGGCAGGGAATCATCCACTATGAGCTGCTTCCCTATGGCCAAACGCTCAATTCGGACCTGTACTGCCAACAACTGGACCGCTTGAATGCAGCACTCATGCAGAAGAGGCCATCTTTGATCAACAGAGGCCGAATTGTCTTCCATCAGGACAACGCCAGGCCACACACATCTTTGGTGACGCGCCAGAAGCTCCGGGAGCTCGGATGGGAGGTTCTTTTGCATCCACCGTATAGTCCGGATCTCGCACCAAGTGATTACCACATATTTCTATCCATGGCGAACGAGCTTGGTAGTCGGAAGTTGGCCACAAGAGAGTCCTGTGAAAATTGGCTCTCCGATTTTTTTGCCAATAGGGAAGCGAGCTTCTATAAGAGGGGCATTATGAAGTTGGCATCTCGTTGGGAACTCGTCATCGAACAAAACGGCGCATATTTGACTTAAATCGCATTATTATAACCAATTTTATGAACAATTGAAAATTCAATAAAAATACCGCAAGACTTTTTTGACAACCTGAAGTGATACAAGCTGATCCTTGTTTTTATCGCACTAGTCAAAATTTTGCAGGGCGAATCCCTTAGTACTTAAGGATTTTTTTAACTTCAATGCTTGAAAAAAACGAGAGCGTAAGTTAACGTCGGCTCTAACCGACTTCGATATACCCGTTACTCACGGAAACAAATTTTTAATAGCCTTCCTGTGTACCTGAGGTGGGACAGCCGAAAAGTATGCAACATTTTTTAACTCGGCTATTTATCATCCGATCTTGATGCAATTTTCAGGGCTTATAGATGTTGCGAATATAAATCAAAGTTTTAAATTTGATCGATATCTCCAAAAATGTGGGAGTTATTCAACATTTTTTATTGTGGGGGCAGGGGTGGGCGTAGCTAAAAATTTAAAATAAACTTGATCTGCGTGCAGACAATAGGAGTCTAAATTTCAAAATTGGTTGCTCCAGCTCTTCTAGTCTCTGAGATCTAGGTGTTCATACAGACAGACGGACTGACGGACAGACGGACATGGCTATATCGACTCGGCTGTTGATGCTGATCAAGAATATATATACTTTATAGGTTCGAAGATGATTCCTTCTGGCTGTTACATACATTTGCACGACTTTAGTATACTTTTACCTTTTACTCTACGAGTAACGGGTATAAAAACAATACTACAACAAGAGCAGCATTACAACAAGCGCTACACATTAGAAATGTTGCACATCATCAACACACCATTAGACAGGAGACTCAACTACAAAAAAGGACACTGAGAACTGCGCTCACTTATACAGACACCTACTCGCGGACTGAATAATTAGTTTAAGACTCCACGTCACACAGTGCAGACGTGTAAAAATTTTACGTTAAGGGCGGTATCCACGGGTCGCCAAAAAATTTCTTGTGAAAAGGTTGATATTCCGCATATTCTTAACAGAGTCTGCTAAGCCTATGTTAATACCACGATAACACAATTTACTCTGTCGATAAACGTTTCAAAGAAACCGTGCGCTGCTCTGGCGCTGTTAAATATGCCCGCGAACTTATAAACAACAACACCTTGCAGGATTATGAATATAACATATTTAATGTGCTATTTTAATATATTTTTATTATAAAATGAAATTAATAATAAATTAATTGTTATCATTATGACAGTTCGATGTAGTCCCGAGCAGCGGCATTTAACGAACACCCCGCACTTGGCTGCCATGGCAAAGATTTTGTTCATATTGATTGGAAAGTAATTCGCGCATTTTTGGCGATTTGCCTCCGTAAAGTTGGTCAGGTCATGATGATCTTCTGGATGTACTGCTGTAGCATGTGTGACTTGGCGGCTCCGCTGAACTCGAAAATGGTAATGGGCAGCGGTCCCTGGGTGGTCACATAGCACTTGGCCACGTAGTCGGGGCCCTGTCAGGGAAACTTTAAGAAATGGAATTGATTTATAAAGTTGAAGTTTGGTTCGCCCATTTCTTACCTTGATAAAATAGGGATTGATGTAGGGCACATCCTCGTTGCCCGATCCGCTTTTGCTCGGTCACCTTCAGGGGGTCAATTGAGGCTGCACTATCCGCTATACTACCGCTTGATAGGAGGCCAGCAGTTCGGTGTTCACTGAACTGGGAGCGGGCATTTGGTTTGTGGCCGTTTTACTGTCGCGATCATTGAGCACCGGCAGCTGTTCAATGATTTTCCTTTTGGTCTGGTAGCTGTGATCGAAGACATAGTTGAGGCGAATCAAATCGAACTGATTGAGGGGACTGGAGTGTGAAGTGTTTGAATGCTGGCCAAATAGATTTTAAGCTCCTCGCTTGTGGATTGTGGTGACAGGAGACGCCACATGATGTTGCAGACCGTGCTCTGGTCCGCCGGTGTTCTCCGGCTGGTTTCCGAGTGTTTCTTATCCGCCAAGTCCCGCATCTCGCTCTTCACTTTCACGGCGTTTATTAAATTCAGCTTGCCCGCCATAGAAAGTGCCATTAGGCGACGCTTTCTGCAGGAATCTTTTTTAGATGCGCTCATTTTCAATTTGGCCATTCAATTTCGCAGCACAAATTAGAATAAAAATCTATTTTGTTCTCGTCACGGCAAAAAAGAGGCGTTAACAGCACTTAAAGCACTTAACAGCGCTTGAACAAAACGTAGTGGGAGACGTAATACGTATAAGCATTTGTCGCGATTGGTAGAAACCGAATTTGAAACGGCCACACACAAAAATTCCTTAGCAGTTTTTTTTATATGGAATTTTTCATTTCGCGGCCGTTTTCGTAGCCATGGACAGCGCCCTTAAACTGTTTTTGTGAATTATTTATCGATTTGCTGAAGGAATGATAAAGATCGGATGAACGATACTCAAGTTATGAGCAAAAAACGGCCAGTAAACACCCCCCACCCCCCACCCGTCACCACAGCATACTATTGAACGGCAATCTTAGTGAGAGAGAGAGAGAGAGAGAGAGAGAGAGAGAGAGAGTGAATCTTAGAGATGAGCGCGTATAACTCGTTAGCAAATGCGAGCTGTGACGTTAAAGGTACAGAGTATGTTATAGTCGGGCTTGACCGACTTTCTTTCTTGTTTGTACCTTTACCTTTACCTAGGAACTGGAAATTCCGAATACCTTTTACCTTACCCAGGTATATTTTTGGATGCTTACCTTGTACCTTACCTAGATAACCTAGGTAAGAAAATTGGGTACCTTTACAATCACTGATCCCAGGTTTCAGAACTATGGAAATTCGTTTGCTCGATATATATAGGATAGACTCATTAAATATTTTATTGAATGTATTTCATTGAGCTTGAAACTTTAAGGACCGAATTCATCTTTTAGATAGCTGCAATGTGTCACAGAAAATTACCATTTATAATAATATCAATATAATATCAATAAATAATATCAATTTGTCAAATGATATTATAAAAGGTCTATTTAATTTTCGAAACTCTCATAATGGGAAACGGATGTATAGAAAATGATAAAAAGGAAAGAGACAAATAGTGTTTCACATCGAAACTTCAAGCAATGCAAAGAAATATATAAGTAGGCTCTCAGCCATGTGACCACACGCATGCCCGATAGCGCAGTGCGGTGAGATGCCATGCTAATTTGTAGCGTGCAAAAATGGTCCCGTGTTCGACCCCTAGTCAAGGCGGGCTTAAAAAATTATAAATTAGTTATTTTTCTGTTTCAATAAAACATTAAATAATAGTAATTAGGTAAACAAAAACAATACATCGTGCCATTTTCATTTCATTTTTTTCTTTGTTTAATAATTAAATTATAAAATATCAATTTGATCTTAAAAATATTATTTTGAAATATTCGAAAATTTCACTTTGATATTTTCGGACAGGTCAATGTCAAGTGTGTCATATCGGCATTTTATTGATATGGAAAAATATAATATTGAGCCCCAGATCATATCATTTTTTTTTTCTGTGTACTAACAAATATGTAAATTGAGGAAAATATGGAAAAAGAGTGGGTGTCATGAGACGCCCGGTACGAGCGAAGCTAAGTGACTGTTCACTCACTGTCAAGTCACCCTCAAGTCACTACCAAGACACTGTCAAGTCACTGCTAAGTCACTGAAAAGACACTGTTAAGTCACTGTCAAGTCACTGTCTAGTCACTATCAAGTCCCTGAAATTTTGCACAGAGTCTTCTATTTACTGCACGCTGCTAATATGTCAGAACCGACCGGATCGGATTACTATATCTTATAGCTGCCATAGGAACCATCGGTCAAAAAATGGGTTTTAGTGAGAAAAACTTTTTTGTTTTCAATATAAGCGTCCTCAAACTCGTCCATTCCTAATATTATATGCTTACAAACAGGTTTGCAAACTTTGGTCAAAATCAGATGACTATATCTTATAGCTGCCATAGGACCGATTGGTCGGGAAATGGGTCTTAGTGAAAAAAAACTATTGTTTTCAAGTAAATCGTTATTAAGGTCGTTGATTATTTATATTAAAAGCTTTCAAACTAATTTGAAAAAGTTGATCGACATCGGCTGACTATATCTTAAGGTTGCCATAGGACTCGATCGGTCGAAAATGGTTTTTAGTAAGAAATTTTTTTTGTTTTTAATGTTAGCGTCCTTAAACTCACTGATTACAAAATTTTGTTGGAGTCGGATGACTATAACCTAAGGCTGCCATAGGAAATGAGTCTTAGTGAGAAAAACTTTTTGTTTTGAATTTTATCTTTCTTATTTCTTATTTGGTCGAAATCAGATGTTTATCTGTCGGAAAATGGGTTTTAGTTACAAAAATTTTTAATTTTTTTGTAAGCGTTCTTAAACTCTGACATTTCAAAAACAGCATTTGCAAGGATATAAAAACTTCGGCACAGATGAAGTTAGCTTTGCCTTCTCGTTTTTTTTAGTTCAGTATCGGATTTTCTTTTTGAATTTTATTATTATAATAATAAAATCGTTTCACAGATAGACGCTTCACTGAAATCTCTTTCCGCCAGCCATTTGTTTAATCTTGGAAAATCATAATAGTCACAAGGGGCATAGTCTGGAGATTATGGTGAGTGCGGAACTCATTTGGCTCATTCGTAGGCCAATTCATAAAATTTTGAAGTCATTCTCTCTAGGTTGTTTGATATTAAGCAAATATGCATTTGAATCTAGTACTGCCTGAATGTTATTTTACATTTCCTTAACAATTTATGTAAGCTCTATGTTAGATCACGTAGTTTTTTAAAATTTCCTATACACATTTTGTGTATCAATCTAGTTGTCCTGCCATAAATTTTATTTAACTTTTTCGAAAAAATTTGAATTCTTATTTGAAATAGTAGATTTTTCAAGCAACAGTTGATTTCGCAAGCGACTGCAGGCAGAGTTTTCATAGAAAAAAAATTCTGACAACTTTTCTTATTCAAACTTATCAGACCATATTAGTATCTATCAACAGTTAACGACTCCATTATGTCTATCTTACAAAAGTAAATGCGGGCTGTCACATTAAGTGAAACCTGTCGAAAATAAAATTGATTTATCCAACAATATTTCTACAACAAAATTGTATAAACTGTCTGTTAACAATTGATATATGCAAATTACCATTTATTTACCAGGGCCAACAATTTGATGTGCCATTTTTCTGTGATAAGTATTCCATCAAGTGTTAATATGCAAATGTGAATGTATCGCATGCACTTCAAACTGACAATGACACTCACAATGGGCACTTCGCATGCCTGCCTGGCCTATTCATTGAATGCAAATGAAGAAGCGGCGAAAAAACAAAAAAAAACCAACAGAATATATATGTATTTTGTTTATACAAATGTCTTTTGTCTTTAAGAACTGTTCAACTGAGTTGAGGCATTTCATATAAAAATATGATTCATTGTAAACACTCTTCCCGAGAGATGCTTCCGCAACATTGCACACAAAAGTCTGAAAATGAAATATTTATAAGCCCATAAATGAATGCAAGGCAAAAGAAAGGCATATTGAGTTGGTTGGTTGGATGGATGGATGGATGCGGTTGAGATATGGTCGGAGGTAAACATATGCCTGGATCAAACGAAAACGAAAACGTGTGGCCACTTTAACTGCCATTTAAATATATACAGACGAAAAAAGCAAGACATGAAAGCTGAAACAGAAGCCTTCAATGACATTTATTGGCCGCATCATTTCAGCGCCAGCTCCAACAGCAGCAGCCGACGCGTCGCCCGTCAGTCAACACTCGAGGGATCTCAATTGGAGTGAAGTTTTCGAGTTGAGTGTCTTCCCAATGGGAAGCATTTTTTTGGTCTTAAATGATTTTTGCATAAAATCTGATACCGTAACAGTGTGCACTATGGTGCAGATGTGCATATATTTTGGCATAAACTCGCGTTCCATAAAACCACAAATTTATTACAATTATTTGTAATAGATTAAAATACATAAAAAAAGTATGTAACATGTAGAACTTTGTGTTTTCAAAAACTTTTAGTACAAATGTGCTAAAAGTACTTGAAAAATTTTGGTAGCATCTTAGACATCTATCCACATGGGTACACTGCGTTCAGGCTGCATGAAAAGGGACCATCATATCTGTGGTTCATATCTTTTGACAATGTTTGCAACTTTTTCTCTCACTGCAAAAGTCATAAATTTAATTTAATTTCTAAAAAATTGTTTTGTTACGCCTTTTAATACGATTTTGTCGCCTCAAAAGTGAGTGCATTTTTGTACCACAGTAAAACTCAAGGCAATTTATCAACGTGCTGCTGCCTACTACTTGTCTGAAACTTTTTCGGCTCTCCCCGCTCCCGCTGTAAAAACTTTTGCAACTGGCGCCGCGGGCGGCCACCACCATACCATACCATCATACCATGCCACCATGCCACAATGCCAACCTTCCCACCTCGAACACGATGCGGCGCTAACGAGGACAAGCGTTTATGTCAAAATCCAATACGTGATGCATTTAGCTGAAGCTGAAGCCGAAGCTGACTTTGCCTTTCCAGTCTTGGCCCCACAATGGTTGTAAAGTTTTTGGGTTTATGGCGGCACTGTGCTGCAAGGGCTCGAGCTATTTTAAATGCATTTCGTTGGACAGGATTTTACCTGATACGCCATTCTTGGCCTAATTGGATTTGGACGAAATGTTAAGCATTTGCAGCTTGATATTGTACACTTAAGTGCTTAAAAATTTGCTATGTGTGAGCCGTTTTCTTTTTATGTGTACTTATTCAAAGTTAATGGGATAATAAAGGGATTCTGTAGGGCTTAAGCAGTCAATAGTGAGTGAAGCGTGTATCTGGCGAAAATTATCGTCACAGCCACCAGCTAGGTTAATGTGCCAGTTCATAAACGTAGATCTAAAGGTACCATTTCTCTTTTGCACGTAGCATAATTCAAAGTGAAAATTATGACCGCAAATTTTACTGCCAATCACATAACTAACTAACTCTTGACTAAATTTATTGAGCTAAGAAAAGATTTTGTTAAAAAATTGTCCAATGTTTGGGTTTATTTTTCAAATTGAGCCTTCAAAATCACTTTTTGTTATCCCTTTTCAAATTGGACAAAACTAAGCGCAAAAATCAATCAATCTTCTATGTACATAGAGGTATCTGTCACATAAACTAGCCACCAGAATTGACTTTATTAGTCTACCATCTTTGGATATTAAATAAGCTTTCTAAAAGGTGTTCCGCATGCCGTCTTTGAATCGAACCGCTTCAAGCCCGGAGATTCGACTTTTTTAAACTATGAATCAATTTGGGACAACAAAACTATAGTTCCTTGAAACCTAGTTAATAAACAAGTGTTTCGAGTATACATGTTTTATCTCTTATGCTTTGTGATGTTTTTCTATGCATAAGTTTCTTATCTGCTTTTAATCTATAGTCCCGTTAGAATTTTAAAAGAGACAAAGTCATGACTTTAATAGAAAGTTAATATTTGTGCAAAATTCTTCATTTCCATTTTTGGTGTGACACATTAATTATCTCGCTGCAAAAAATTATTGAGTGCATTTAAATATTGTTAACTAATTGACTATAAATAGTATTGATACAAGTTTTTGAGTTTTTTTTTTAATAAATTTGGACTATTTTTGGTTAAAAATGCCTCTCGCAGCCGAATTAAATGAAAAAAAAAAAACGCAAATTGAAACTTTGGCTGAATGTGGCATGAAAATATCAGAAATTGCCAAAAGATTAAGTCGACATCGAAATACTATCGCGAATTATTTGAAGAATCCTCAGAAATATGCCCGAAACAACAGAAGAGGGGCATTACCAAAAGTTGATGCGCGCACTAAACGGCACATAAAGGCGCTAGCAACGGTTAAAAACATGAGTTGCGCTCAAATAAAGGCTGAATTGAAATTGCCAATAAGTAGGCAGAGGGTGCAACAGATTTGTCGAAAAGAGTTGCACCTCAAATATGACTCAAAGGTAAGGACACCAAAACTGTTACCCCGGCATAAGAAGGCCCGGCTTGCCTTCTATGAAAAATATAAGTTTTGGGACAACGAGTTCATGAAGGTGATTTTCAGTGATGAAAAGAAGTTTAACCTAGACGGGCCAGATGGAAATCAAAAGTACTGGCGGGACCCAAGTCATCCCAGAAAGACGAACTATAGGCGGAACCATGGTGGTGGCTCTCTGATGGTATGGGCGGCATTTAGCTCTGCTGGAAAGTCTCCCATTTGCTTTGTGCCGGAGCGGATCAATGCGGAAATGTATACAGATCTCCTTGAAGGAGAACTTATACCATTTGCGGAGGAGTTCCATGGCGACGACTGGACATTTCAACAGGATAACGCTCCTATACACGTTGCAAGGCATACGATGTCGTTTTTCTGTTCCAATGGTATTCCCTTATTACAGTGGCCAGCAATAAGTCCGGACTTAAATCCAATTGAGGACCTTTGGTGCATCCTTTCAGCAAAGGTTTATGAGGGTGGAAGGCAGTTTGAGTCCTTGAAGGAACTAAAAGCGGCCATTGTCGAGAAATGGGCAACTATTGACGTAAACACTTTACATAACTTGGTAAATTCGATGCCCCGCCGCTTGCAATTGGTTACACAACAAAGAGGCGACTCTATTTCATATTAATAAATACATTAATGTTCATTTAATTACTTTATCTCCTTAATTTTTGTGATATTTAAGTTTTTGCACAATTATCAACTTTACATGAAGATTTCTTCAAAAAAATGTTTTCTATTAATAGAAAAAAAATATTTGGAAAACTTAGTGTGCATTAAATCTTAATATCAACTACCTACTAAAAAAAAATATTAATAAAAAATCAGCCAAGTAAAATTTTCGAAAAATATTTAAAAAACATGATGCACAAATATCAATTTTACTGAGGTATATGTACTATACCTTATAGTGTCGGAAATAATTGCATCTCCCTGTTACATACTTTTGCACAAATTTAATATACTTTGTGTACCTTTGATACAGAGTATAAAAATTAAGATTTTTGCAATATGACTGTTTTAGTGACCTCTTTGAATATTAATCGTAGAACTTTTAGCAAACTCCAGGTCAAGTTAAGTTTTATACTAAGAGAATACGAGGGCCTAAATCAGGGATCGCTTCTTTAAGGTCTTCAGCTGTCATAAGCTTTAAGTGCTCGAACTTTATACCCGCATCTGTAAATAATGGAAATAATGTGATGAATGTAATGAAAAACAAGAAAGAAAGTCGGTCAAGCCCGACTATAACATACTCTGTACCCTTAATGTCGCAGCCCGCATTTACTCACGAGTTATACGCGCTCATCTCTAAGTTTCTCTCTCACTCTTACTAAGACTGCCTCTGTTGAACGGAATGCTGGGGATTTGGGTGGTGGGGTGGTGAGTGTTAGCTGGCGGTTTTTTGCTCATAACTTGAGTACCATTCATCCGATCTTTATCATTCCTTCAGCAAATCGATAAATAATTTTGAGTACTAGATATCTCTAGAAAGTACGAACCATCTATCATCAAAACTGATATGACATTTTTTCCAAATTGCGGGGGCGCGAGGGGGCGTGGTAAAAATTGAAAATAAACTTGATCTGCCTGCAAGTATACGAAATATATGTACCATACATGTCAAACCTCTATCTCTTACCATCTCAGAGATCTTTTCGTTCATATGGACGGACAGACAGACAGACATGGCTATATCGACTCGGTCTATTGATGCTGATCAAGAAAATATATACTTAATAGGGTCGGAGATGATACCTTCTGGCTGTTACATGCTTTTGCACAAACTTAATATACTCTGTGTACCTTTGGTACAGAGTATAATAAACAAAATACTTAATAAACTTGCATGTACACTCAGTCAAAAACAAGAAACAATTTGAGTAAAGCGCGCATTTTTGGTCACATGCATACACATACATATCTGAATTTATGTCTTATCTGAATGCATGTGTGTCTTCACACCGAAGCCGAAAATTAGAAGCACGCATTAAACACCAAACTAAAGTTTGCATGTACACACAGTCACAAAACAGAAAAAATTTAAGTAATGCACATTCTTGCCCGCTTACACTTACACACACATTCATACAGTCAAACACACATACAACACTTTGCACAATTCACTTTACACTCACCTGCCAAATTCTCCACTATATGGTGCAGGTTGTTGCTTTCGCAACATTGTTTTAATGGTTCATCGGCCATTTCACTTTTTTTTCAGTTTTTCTAGTTTTTTCACTTTACACTTTTGTTTGTTCAACTGCTTCGAGCAAGCGTCCCACAACGAGTACAGGAAAGCCAAAAAGCGGTCAATGCTGCAAAAAGAAGATCGAACAACGACAAGAAAAACAAACAGTGGAAGTTTGCTTTAGCTCTCAGTTTGGTTCGCTATCTCACTCTCTCAATTGGTTGTTACGTACGAATCGTACATAAAACAATCCTTCTCGGAATGATACATGCCCACTCGTACTTAGAAATTTAATCCTAATGTCGGAGGCTTAAAAAATTCCAGGAATTTTTTTTTTGTGTAACTTTTAAAAAACAAGACACACACACCACAAAGAAGGCTGGTTGACTATATAGCTATTTCATGAATCGCCACGATACAATCATCAGCAGTCTTTGCCTGTCTTCAGCAGGTTAGCAGAAGCTACCTCATGCCAGCATTGCTATAACCGCTTGGGAATCCCAAAAGCAAGCTTATAGCAAAATCCGACATTAGCAACCAACGCCTAGTCGCCCCGTGTTCGACCCTTCTGTTGTTAGGGGGGGGGGGGGGGGGGGGGAATTTCTCTCCCCGTAGTTAATACAGGAGCCAATTAGTTTGAAATGCCTGTCTTCAGCGGGTTAGCAGAAGCTACATCATGCCAGCATTGCCAGTGTCAAAAGTAGTACAAAATTCTTATTTAAAGTACCATTTTTTCAATCTTGTAAAACTTGTTTTAAGACTGTTTCGGGATATGTATATTAAGTACATTTTGAACTATTTCAAAATATTTTTTAACATTCTTTTATGTAAGGTTTAGTCAAGAATTTGCATACTTACAATAAGTACAAAATATTTTTCGTTAAAGTCCATTGAAGTCTGAAAGTAGCCCCAATATATTCTTCTTATATTTCTATCTTTCAAAATAAGTTTAAAGTGTCCTTGGCTTAAGCTCTCAAAATTACAAAGCTATTCTTAATTGATCTGCGTATGTAATTAAACATGACTTCAAAGATTCAAAGGCCATGAACATAAAGAGGGGGTTCACAAGAAGAGAGGACTGACAATGTGTGAATGCTTTTTAGTAGTGTTGCTCGGTAATAGTTTGGGTCTGTATTCTGACGCTGACTGCGACTGGCTTTCAGCCAGCTTCTACAGCCGTGCCTAGCGGCGTGTCTTCTTATTAGGTAGTGCCTAACCCTAGATTTTTTAATATTAAAATAACTAGGCCATATAAGCCTAGATACTTCACATGTGTGAATTGTTTGCCATCGATTCATGGTTATTCGATGGGTAGTTTCCATTGTTTGTAGCTTAAAGGTCGCAAGAGACACTTCTATGTTGCTCTTATCCGGTAGGAGCTGAGTGGTGGTTAATTAATATTAACTATAATTCTATTAAAGTTGTATAAACCATGGTCCGTACCAACTTTCGAAACAAAACCTGCTCCTAAAGACCACAAGCATGTAAAACAAAAACCATTTAATCGCGCTTTTGTTACTCCCCTCCAACATAATATGTTAATGGAGCTGAAAATAGAAAACTACAATAACCACAATTCTGAAAACTTATCAACAACGCCGCTCGAGCTGATAAGCTTTGCCGGTCTAGCTTAAAAATTTCACATTTTATTTTGTTTTAAAGAATAAATGCAAGACGAAGCAAATATATACAAATATGTAGGTATGATATGTATGTATATAATCGTATATGTTAAGTCCTTAACCAGTGGGGCGGATCATCATGTACACTGTATAATTCGGTGCATTTGAAGGATTCCAGGTATTTAAGGCACTAGATGATAAAGATAAATTTAATTATTATATTATATAGTTGTCCGATTTTTATCAAACTCGGTGGAATTATGTAAAATCGTAGCAAACTGATAAATACGCGGATTGGGGTCGTTTGCATTGAAAACAAAAAAGTTTTTCTTATTAAAACTAATTTTTCGACCGATGATTCCTATGGCAGCTATATGCTATAGTCATCCGATCCGGCCGGTTCCGACAAATGTGCAGCGTATTAGTACCAAAAAACTTCGTGCAAAGTTTGGTTAAGATAGCTTTTAAACTGACGGAGGAGATAGCATAGAAACAGACGGACGGACGGACAGACGGACATGGCTATATCAACTCAGCTCGTCATTCTGATCAAGAATATATATATACTTTATGTGGTTGGAGATGCTTCCTTCTATGCGTTACAAACATCTGGTCAATTTTAATATACCCTCTACAAGGGTATAAAAACAGACTGTTGTTTTAGCACCCCTTCGTTAAAGTGTGGTGAACACCGGAAAACCCACAGACGTTGCGATTCCTTGACTATCTTAATCAATTTAAGCATTATTTCAAATTACTTCTCAGACACTCGTAACATAAGTTAAAACGTTTCTCTTTCAATCAAGAAAGGATGTTATTCTGCCATTAATTTTGGTTTGGAATGGAATATATGCAGTCAACATCATCCATAAAGTTATCCAACAATTCGTCCATTGCTAAATCAAGCTGGTCTGGTAGACATACATCTGCAAAAGTCGACAACAGATTATTAATAGCAGAATACGCAACTTCAATCATTTCAGCTTCACTATTCAATTCGCCCGCTTTCCATTCCAGAAGAATATCCCTAGCGGTTTTAGATGGCATTTCTGTTTAAATAATTTTCATTCTCAACAAATCTCAAAAACATAGCAGTCCCGCACACAGGACTGCTCACAATACTAGACAGGCAATTTTGCCCAAGTGGCTATGTGCACGACAAAGTGAATACCCTAAGCGTTTTGTATAAAAATTCTAAATATAATATAAGATGTATGCTAGAGCCGAACTGCCATCGGATTTCCATTACGAATGGGTATATTTTTTTTAGAATTGTAATGCAAAATGTTCGCATTCTGTTTGTTTTCGATTACTAACTCTCTAACGAAAAGCAGCGATTGTAGTGCGTAATGCGTACTTTCAGCAGAACACGATGAGCTTGCGCAGCTGGGTATTGTCAGAGAGTCTATGTAGAGATACATATATGACAAGTATAAAGGCAGCTTAACGTTTCGAAATTGGGAAATGTAAATGTACCATGTACAAAAAACTCAGTAGGGAGTTCAAGAGCCCTTTAAAAGCTGGCGATGGATTTCGCTGTACTAAGCTTTATGTGGACACCAGTCTGGTCAAGCGGATAAAGCAACAGCGGCTGCGCTGGATAGGACATGTCAAACGGATGGATGAAAAAGCTCCAGTAAAAGAGGTCTACAATCGAAATGCGAAAGACTTTGGGATAAAAGGCCCGAAGGGACGACCACCACTAAGACGGGTCAACAGCTGGTGGCAGCTCTCATGGAGCAGAAACGACTGGCGGCCATTAGTAGCAGCGGCCGAGACCGTGAAGCGTTTGTGATATAAATATCGGGCCAACAAAAGAAGAAGAAGACAGAGGCAGCACACCCTGGCCTACTAGGATCAAAATCTGTTTGAAAATATGCAAAATCCTCTGTCTAGTAATAAGAAATGGTCGTAATCTCAGTAGGCGGCAATACAAATTTTATTTGGTTGTAGGAAGAAAATGTAAAAATTTTTACTTTCGATTCAGACGTTGTCGAGTGCACAACTAAAAATAGTTTATTATTCTTATTTCTTTATTATTATTACCGATTCCTTTCCTCAAGAATGTTATATATTATTTGCCCAGATTGTGCGTCAAATTTGAACAGATACACCGTTCTGGAGCAGTCCACCAAGGAGGTGTCCCAATGGCACCATGAAATTGGCACAGGTTGTCAACAGATTGTAGGAAGAAAATGTAAAATTTTTTTTACTTTCGATTCAGACGTTGTCGAGAGCACAACTAAAAATAGTTTATTATTCTTATTTATTTATTATTATTACTGATTCCTTTCCTCAAGAATGTGTTATATATTATTTGCCCAGATTGCGCCTCAAATTAGACCGTCCTGGAGCAGTCCACCAGAGTCCCAATGGCGGCACCATGAAGTTGGCACAGGCACAAGCAAGTCGAGAGCACAGTTAAAAGTAGTTTATTATTCTTTATTTTATTTTATTTTTTCTGGTTCATATTCCATTCATGTACGTGTTGCGATACCTGGTTACGGCCAAGCTCCAGCTTTTCTTCATAGTGTGGGACTTGGGACTACCTCACGCACTAAAACCACCCCTAATCTCCGTTTCCCTCTCGCGGTACCACCGCCAAGTATTACTTCACGAGGGGGAGCTGGCATGAAAGCCTCGGCTAGATACTTATCTAGGGCTTGGTCATTCTGCGCTGTCTTTCAGCGCGACGCAGGGACTTAACTATTCGTGCTGCGAAATTGCTAAAAGCAGACCAATTGTTTTGCGAGCTACGTAGAATACCCATCAAGTCGTTGACTATGAATGGTCTCTCAATCTCTAGACTTGGCTCTTCCCGTTCAGCAGCGAATCTAGGACAGACAAAAAGGACATGCTCAGCGTCTTCAAGGATCCCTGCACAGTGTGTGCAAAAAGGATCCGTCTCGTGCTTAAACCTAAACAAGTAGGATTTAAAACATCCATGTCCCGTCAGTGCTTGCGTCATGTAAAAGTCAGTATGCCCGTGCGTCCTACTAACCCACGGCCTTAAGTCCGGTATTATCTGTCTTGTCCATTGCCCGTTGGTAGCAGTTCTCCATCTCGACTCTCACAGCGCAAACGTCTCTTCCCGGCGGCCAAGTGGCGTGTTTCTGCTGCAGGCTTCTTTAGCAAGTAGGTGCAATGGGGCCATGCCTGCTAGGACCAGCGCAGCGTCCTCGTAGACGACACTCAACACTCTAAGTGCGCACCTGCGGTATGCAGATCTGCAGTCCCGGCCGTACGAAAGTACCTCCATTGCTGGTGCCCATATCGGTGATCCGTATAGTATTATCGACTTCACCACGTTTGCGATAAGTCGTCAAAAAACTGAGTTTTCCCAAGAAGCAATTGACTCATTATTTGCTTAGGCAGTCTTTTCTCCGGCATGTTCATGACCTTGGCTACATAGTTGTTTCTACACAGTTTCTATATAAATCGCGTAATTTGGCGTATTCTGCGGTAACTTGAAAACTTTTTTGATGAAAAACGTCAACAAGCATTCAACATCGTCGAATCAAAGAAATCCCCAAATTTCAGCAGCATAACACATGATGCTTCTTGGCTTCACGTTGTCTCTACTCAGCAATGTCCTCCATGTAGCGTTTATAGCCATTTTTGCTTCTCCAAGTTTCCCTTTTAGATGATCTGAGAAATTCGTATTATCTGACACTGTGACGCCTAAATATTTGTAGGACCGCATATTCTCTAGCGTTCTTCCATTTATTTGCAAACACTCCCCATCTCTTAGCCTGCTTCTTCGTGCTCCAATGGACATAACCTTCGATTTTTCAGTATTTATTTGCAGACCCCACTGCTCACAATAGCTTTCTAGATGAATTATAATATTTTGCAGCATTTGCGAGCTTTCCGCTAGGATGCACATATCGTCAGCGTACATCAACGTTCTGACGGTTTGGTCGCCAAAGGTAACACCGCCTGGTAGGATTTCTGCAATATCATCGATATATAGCGAGAAAAGTAGTGGACTTATAAGACCGCCTTGCTTAACTCTAGTATTCGTTTCAAACCAGTCTGATTATTTTGATCCATCCCACACGGTTGCAATGTTGTCGGCATATAGATTCTGTAAGGCGTTGAGAATTTTGGAGGATATACCTAGGTTGCTCAGTTTGTAGAAGAGGCTTCGTCTATTGACCGTATCAAAAGCAGCCTTAAAGTTTATAAAGCATATGAACATTTTTCTTTTATTTTGTATGTAAGACTTCGCAATTGTGGTGAGTAAAAATATGCCATCGACCGTGGAGTAGCCTTTCCTGGAATTCGCTCAAGATATCGTTGCGGTTAACCCAAGTCGTGATTCTCTCCAGTAGTATTCCAGCAAAAATTTTCATAATTGGGTTCAGACAGGAGATACCTCGATAATTGCTGGCTTCCGTTTGTGTTCCTTTTTTGTAAATTGTGAATATCAAGCTCTTTATAAAAGAAGTTGGAATCGCACCGGTGCTGAAATAAAGGTCAATAAAGGTTGGGGAGGCATTTTTAAAAAAAATTCGACGGAGATCCTATCTTCTCCTGGAGCTTTTTATTGTCCTTAAGTCCAGAGAGTGCACTCCGCACTTCCTGAACTGTAAAAGGCTGGTCTAGATAGTGCGATATCGTAAGGGGCATAGCTCGATCTTGTACATAAAGCAGTTCTTTGAAATAGCTAGCTAGTGCCGATGAATCCACTTTTATACTATTCTGGTTAACATTTATCCATTTATTTGCTTTATGAGAAAAAACTATAGTGACCGCAACTCTGTATACTTATCGTCGGTACAAGAATGTACCATATCAACAACGCAGCTCGAGCTGATAAGCAAGGTCGGTCTAGCTAAAAAAAATTTCACATTTTATTTTGTTTTACATAATAGAGGCAAGGCCAAGTAAATATACGGTTACATTTGTATATCATATTGAATATGTTTAACTAATTACCCCTGGGGCGAATCATCATGTACACAGGATATTGAGAGTTGCTGATAAAAATAAATGATACAGAAATTCAATTATCATATCTTAATTCATTTGGAAGCACTCTTTAACTCACCTGTTTCCATTTGGTGATTGATCCCACCAAACGTATTGAGAAATATCACGAATTACATAGTAGGCCGCATAGTTGTCTGCATAGTTGTACAAATTGATGTATTTTTGAATTACATTTCCAGCTGAGCCAGTATATTCTCCCCAATTTTCCAGTTGGTAATTACTCCCTACACGAAAGTAACTATATTGTGCAGCTCTTTCTATGCCTTTAACGTATATGTAGAGCTCATGTCGCTGTAGTGAGGTTATCTTATGCAACATATCTAGGCCAATAAAATAATCCCGATTCATAGTGTTAAACCCAATTTTGTAGTCATTCCAACTGGGTTGAATCTCCACGACTTTCAATCTCTGTAGCACAACCATCCAACCGGGACCAGCAGGTATGTGTGTATTGCAGAGAGCATCGAATGAGAATCGATTGGGAACTTCCACCTTACGAGTGTTAGTTAATCCATTAGTGGGCAAACAAAAGGTGGGACTTAAGGAAAGCAGCAGTTTGATTATACTTTGAAGATATTCTTCTTGCTTTTGTGAACTCTTTTTCCATGATTCAAGCATTTCCTGGGCATCATCCTTATTCGTTTCATTCCTTTGCCAATTGTCGTGGTTCCTTGTGGGATTCGTGTTTGTCGCTGGCAAATTACATTCCGAACTTGAAATATGCTGGTAGGAACTAAGTGGTTGGTCAACAAGTGCATTATTCATAATTAGTTCCAGTTTACGTAATTCCTTTTCGTCTTTTTTAATCTTTGCATCATATTCAGCTATTTTCGATTCAAGAAGTGTTGGATTATCATTTCTCGCTCTATTGTAAGCCCCATTTGAGGAGGAACTTGAGAGCATTAAAAATGTACATAAAATGAAATATTTCAACATTTTTAACTTTTTTTCTATTTTTAGCACTCAACGATCTGCACGTAATCAAAAACAAAAGCCAACTGTTTGGTGTGTATGAAAATATGAAATAAAGAAATCAAGCAAAGTTCTTATCGTCACATACTTAGGGGTGTACACGCATAATTTTAGCAAATAAGAGTCACTCTAGTTACCAGTTTGCAACAGCGATTGGGCAGCACTCAAGCAGTTTGTGTGGCGCCACATTTAAAAAGTTGCTGGTTATAAACACAGAGTATGTTACAGTCGGTCTTGACCAACTTTCTTGCTTGCTTTTAACCTTTTTTTTTTTTGGTAGTTGTTGCTACTGCTTTGACCCTCCTTGAACACTTTATGTTTGTTAATTAGCCATTAGTTCATTTTCATAATTTTCTTACCTTGCAAAATTAAGATAAATTGGTCAAAAGAATTTAAGAAATTCTTACCCTAATTCCATTTAATAAAAAATATGCCTTAATTTATATGTTCCTTATTGTTGCCAAATATCGTTTATCACATTTATCAAGCACACACGGCGGTGTCTCGCTTTGACTTTTGTTCCTGCAACAAAGAAGAACACAAATAAAAAAAAAAGAGAAGTATTTACGATAAGGCAATTTGCATAATGTGCAAATCATAATACGAATTTCCTTTGGCTTTCACCCCGCCGTGTGGGCATAAATATTGCAACATTTGTAACAGACAACGCCGTTGTTTTCAGATTGTAACTTATCTCTGAGCTGAGCAGGCGAAACTGCACACACGGGGTTTCGATTCGGAAAGTGGGATGCGGATGTTGGATGTGGTTGGCAAAGTTTATTTGAAGGGAAGGCATCTCAAATTGGTTAGCTTTAAGCATGGGGGGAGGATGGGTAACTACTCGTACAAATGTTCGGCTTTTTAAATTTCAATTCACAACTTTTGACCATGTTGCAACTGAGGCAAGTTTTTAACATGTGTGTCTCGGTGTCTGCTGCAGTCTGTGACAAATTTGTTGCCACAAAATAGGGGAAGGTTGACACATTTTGAAATAGCTTTAAGTTTTTAGATAATAAAAGTAAGAGCTCAATGGTTAACTATAGTTATTAAATTACCAAAATGAATATGGGTCGTTTACATAAGTTACCGTAAATTTTCTGTTCCCTGTCGTTCGGAAAGTCGCCGCTTGGCTAAAGAATGTCTGCCGTATTGCAGAACTACGACTGCCGGCCACCATACCAGCTCTCATTCCACATTTTATATGGCATGTTATCAAATCCGAAAGCTACGTGTGATTTCACTTATTTCAAATTAACGAATTTTAATAAACAAGTTTCGCCTGAAAGTATGCACCACTTTTCGGCTTGGCTCTCTGTTAACTCGCTGTTGGCAACAAGTGGCCGCTTACCAACACTGCAATCAGCTGATTGAGTAATTTGTGATGCCGCAATAAGGATGTAATTGGTGAAAATAATTTGTTTTGTGTCATCCACACCCACGCAAGTAGGCGGTAAACAATTGCAAGCTGTGCACCACCCCCTCTGCAAGTCAGGCCACCAAACTTCGCCAGTTAAATAAACACAAAACAGCTAGGCGCTGCACCCAAACCCGGTACGTACTCCCGTCCCTTGGAGTCTCACTCCACCAATTATTTTGCACTTGGCGAAGGGAAAACTGTTGGATTATGTCTCAACGGATGGTTAGGTTAGGCTAAGGCCGATCTCACCCAGAGGCCTTATAGCCCATTCTGATGTCTAATTGGGGTGGTAGGTGGGGTTGATTGGGTTTTGACGGTCAGGTACTACGCATGTAATATCGTATCCTTAATATATGTCTATCTAAACCATCCTGTGGAGTCGACAAAAAGAGCCAGGTCTTTCAATTGCAGATCTGCATGACTGCCTCTTTAAAGAATGGTTGGATACGCTTCCTAAGAAGTGCAAGGCAGTCGCCAAGAAGGTGTTGGATGCTCTCTATCTCTTCCTCATTCCCACAACTACGAAAGAAGTCATGGTGAAGTGCGCGCATCCTGATGGCCATGTGACCTATGATGCAGTGCCCCGTTATCATAGCTCTAATCCTGTTCTTGCTAAGGTGTAGGAGTTGGGAAGTTTTTTTAGATGAGTATTTGGGCCAGAGTGATCGGTAGATGTGACAGCCAGGTGCGAGGTCCCATTGTCCCATTGTTCCGTCCTAGTTCTGCATTTCCGAGTTCTGTCATGATGTTCTTTGTATGTCCGTTACCGCTTGTGTCGTGGGCAGCACTGAACCGTTCTTTGAGCATTCGTCCGTTCCCTCATTGCCTGGTATGCCTGCGTGGCCAGGTACCCAGACGAGAGTGATGGAGTGTTGTTGGATTTGATTCAAGGCTGTCACCGTGTTGCGGATTAGGTTGCTACTTGTGGCGTTTGATGTCGTCCAGAATTGAAATGTTCCTTGGAGTTTTGTCCAGGGTGTAGATTAGAGAACCCTGCTTGAAAAACTCTGCACCAGTTCGGTAAACGGAGTGAGAGCTGTTTTGCTAGTTCTTCGTAGAAGATGTTAGCTTCTGTGTCCGCTTCTGTCTTCGAACAGTCTGTATAGATCAGCATTGGTCAATGAGAGCGAGGCCCAAAAGTGAAAGTGTATTGGTTGGCACAAATAATGCGCAGTGATCCAGCTTCGATCAGACCGCATCGAAGGCAGTTTCGGCATGCGTTCGGCTCATGTATATGTGTAAATAGCGAAAAGTCTTCGGCTACTGGGGGGTAACGTTGACCATCGCTGATATAGATGGTAAGCTCGTTCTCCCTGATGGCAGAGTCTTGCTCCCAGTTCTCTCTCTCCGGCAACCAGCTTATAAAGCTTGGCAATATCTTGAGGCAACTGGTCTTCCCATCTCAGTTTCGGTCGTCTCTTCTGCCTATTTTCCCAAAGTCTTTCGCCTTTCGATTGTACGGGTATCATGTACTATCCAGCACAGCCGCAATAGATTGGTGTCCACATAGAGCTCATACATTTCGTTATTCACTCGGATGCGAAGTTCATCACCAACTTTTAAAGTTCCATAAATCCACCGAAGAATCTTTCGTTATAAAACGCCAATCGCCGCCTTATCCGCTGCTGTTAATGATCATGTTTCTGCGCCGTATTGCATGAATCTTTCGTTATAAAACGCCAATCGCCGCCTTATCCGCTGCTGTTAATGACCATGTTTCTGCGCCGTATTGCATGACTGGTATGATTAGCGACTTGTATAGCGCTATTTTCGTTTTTCTAGAGAGGACTCTTGTATAAAATAAAACATTTAATCAGCACGGTTGTAGATTTTGATTTGTACTGACTCGCTCTTGTCGAGCGATCCTGCTTTTATTCGAAATTTCTCATCCCTTAAATTCTATTCTTAACTAAGGCAGTATTTGTAAGATAGCTGCGTGTGTATAAATGATCTGCGTTGGTCACAAGGGTGGTTTTTTCACACAATACATGCCAATTGCTTTCCACCTGATGACGTCTTCAAGTGGTGTCTCGGCTGGGCTGATCCTTGTCACTGCCGCTATTAATATTTAATGCTATTTCAAAAGGTTGCTAAATATTTAAACATGAGATTTACACTACGTGTGGGCCGAGTTGAATATCATGTTCAAGTTCGAACCACTCTGCTCTTGAACTCTCTACTGAGCCCGTAGTGACAACGGTTCGCAAGAGTAATTCTTCTTCGGATTTCCAGGCTGATGTTGCTGTCGCTGGTTATCATCGTTCCGAGGTACTTTAAAGTTGTACTCTGCCATTGTAACAGATTGTCCAAGATGCGTAGACTTTTGGTGCATGGATACTAGGTATGTACTTCGTCTTGTCCTCGTTTAACGCTAAGCCCGTCAGTTTAGACTGCTTTTCAATCTCTGAAAACGCCCTACTTACCGTCTGTTCGTTTTTGACCATGTCAATATCATCAGCGTATGCGAGTAGCATTACCTCTTTATGAAAAATTGTGCCCGATCTATTGGAATTTGGTCACTGGCGCAGTATATACTCAATCAGCAAATTAAAGAAGTCACAGGTTAAGGTATCAAATGGTTCGGAGAGTTTCTTTCTTAATTTGACAAAGCATTGCGTGCGTCTCAACGTCATCAAGCAAAGTCGAATGTACTTTACTGGTATACCAAAGGTAGACAGGGCTACAAAGAACCTTGACCTCATCAGTGTGTCGAAGTCGGCTTTATAATCAACAACAAGATGGTAGGTTTTGATATTTTTCTCATAGGTCTTCTACAGGATTTGTCGCAATGTTAATATCTGGTCTGTGGTGGATTTACCAGCTCTTAAGTCACACTAATAAGGTCCAATAATTGAGCTAATAAGCGGCTTTAGATGTTTACAAATAATGCACGACAGAATTTTATTTGCGATGGGCAGGAAATTGATCCCACGGTAGTTGGCGCAAACTGCAGGGTCTCCTTTTTAAAAAAGTGGGCAAACTACACTTAGACTCCAATCTTCAGGCATGCTTTCGTCGGACCATAGTTCTACAGAGGAGTTGGTTGTCGCATGCCCCATATCAACTCCTCGTCTCGCCGAAACGATAATAGCAAAAGACAAAATAAGTCGGCCGATAAGGAGCAACTAAACGGACAGTTTTCGCAAGTTCAAGAACAAGGAGACCATTATAACTGTGAGCAGGTAAAAGATTTTTGGTTTTGGGATTATTTCTAAACTAATGCAAAAAAAACTGCACAAAGAAAAAAAGGAACCAGAAGATTCCTAGGCCTTGATACCATTCAGTCTTCAACAATTCAGCAGGCAGCTTTTCTGCGTCAGCTGATTTGCTGTTCCTTAGCCTTTTTAAGGCTAAACAGACTTTGTGATGGTCCTTTCTCAATATTGTCGTTTGGTAGTATTGCTACTTCTCCAGAGGCGGCATTGTGTTGGTCATCGCCTCCCAGCAGGTTGGAGAAATAGCTTTTCCATTTGTCTGGTGCCACTTAAAATCTTAAAACCTTCGGTTAGTCTTTCTCTGCAGTAGCTTGGCGGCACTCCTCATTGAACCGAGACTGAAGTATCCCTTGGCAGCCGTATTCATGGAGTACGATTGATTGATAATAAATCAGTTCGGTAAATTAATAAAAGAAAATTCTTAACAAAAATATTTCCCGATAGTTTCCTTGCTGGCTTAAATCTCCCTTCGTTTACAAAGAAAAATCGATGTTCATTTTGTAGAAAACTTGGTCTGAGGTCAGAAAAATTTTTAGGAAATACTTTTGGATGTTCCTTTGTCTTCTCTAATTTATCATACTTTCAGTTTTTTTTTGAAATCATCTCGCTTTCAAAAGTTATGGATCGAGAACTATAGAAATGTTCGATTTTTTATACCCTTGCAAATGGTATTATAATTTTGCCCAGAAGTTTGCAACGCATAGAAATGTGAATTTCCGACCCCATAAATTATATATTCTTGATCAGGGCGACGAGCTGAGTGGATTGAGCTTTGTCCGTCCGTCTGTCTGTCTGTTTCTACGCAAACTAGTCTCTCAGTTTTAAGGCTATCGAGCTGAAATTTTGAACAGTCTTATTTTTACTGCACGCTGCTAATATATCGGAACCGACCGGATCGGTTGACCATATCTTATAGCTGACATAGGAACCATCGGTCTAAGAATGGGTCTTAGTGAGAAAAACAAATTTGAAAAAGTTGATCGACATCGGGTGACTATAAAAAAATGGTACTTAGTAAGAAATTTTTTTTGTTTTTAATGTTAGCGTCCTTAAAATCACTGATTACTAATTCTATATGCTTTCAAATATATTCGCAAAATTTGGTCGAAATCGGATGACTATATCTTAAGCCTGCCATGGGACCGATCGGTTAGAGAATGAGTCTTTGTGAGAAAAACTTTTTTGTTTTAAATTTTGTCTTTCTTAAACTCGGCGATTGTTAATTTGATGTGTTTTCAAAAAGATTCGCATGTAGATGTTAGCTGAAGAAAAACTCAGTGTTTTTGGTTTGTTTCCGATATATTCGAATGCGCCTCGGCATCCGTCTTCAGGGACACTACAATAACAATTTACCAATTATCATATTACTTCAAAAAACATTTTTTACATACAATTTATAACACGTCTGTACCGCTTGACGTGGAGTTCAGTACTAAATTATTGCCTATTGAGTAGATGTCTGTATATGTGGGCGCAGTTTTCAATGTCAGTTTTGTAGTTTAGTCTCTTGTCTGTTGGCGTTTCAATTATATGTAGCATTTCAAGAGTAAAGCGCTTCCTGTAATTGCTCTCTTGTTGTAAAATTGTTGTTCCTTCAAAATTCGGTGAATGTCCGCTCTCCATACAGTGGGTTGCTAGTGCTGTTTTTTGATTTGTCGTTTGGTGTCGGAGCTTGTAATCCGATTTATGTTGTGAAATCCTTGTTTTAAGTTTAGACTTTGTTGTTCCAATGTAAAGTTTATTGCACCTGTTCTCTAAATCTCCATTGCATGGTATTTTATATATAACATTGCTTTCGTCGGCTTTTTCTATTTTGGATTTCGTCTTGTTGTAAAAATTTTTCATTGTGTTTGTGGGTTTGTGGGCTATTTGTATGTTGTGTCTGTTGAAACATTCCGATTTTGCGAAGCGCTCTGAGAGTTTCGGAACGTATGTGAGGCACCTATATGATTATGGTTGTTTGTCGTCTTTTGGTTTTATTGTCTTGTTTCTACCAATTAATGATTTTATAATCTTCATGGGGAAGTCATTTTTCGTCAGTATTAGCTTAATTTCGGAAATGATGTCCTTATGGTAAATCTCGTCACTTATGTTCAGCATCCTTTGAATACAGCTAGCAGCTGTATTTACTATCATATTTTTTGGGTGTTTGGAGTAGAAGTTTATTATTCGTCCTGATGCTGTGGGTTTCTTGTACCATTTAATTTTAAGTTTGTTTCCATGTCTGTTGATAGTGGAATCTAAATATGGAAGTTTTCCATCTATTTCTGTCTCGGTGGTGAATTTTAAATTTCTATGGAAAGAGTTTAGTGCTTCTAATGTCTCATGAGCCTCGGTTTCCTTGATAATGGCAAACTGATCGTCAACATATTTGGTTAGCAGTCTTGGTGGGTGCCTAAGTTTCTTCATTGTGTGGTCCAGAAGCTCTTCCATCACAATGCCATCTGCTATTACCGGGGATGCTGGGGAACCCATTGGCAGTCCTTTCAATTGGGTATATAGTTGGTTCTCGAACTTAAAATACCTATTTTCCATTATGCAGAATTTAACCATTTCCATAAACAATGGCTTCGGTATTTTGGTGTATTCTTCTATTGCAGTCCATTTTTTCCTAATGATTTCTAATGCCAAGTCTATGGGGATGCTCGGGAATAGAGATACTACGTCAAATGAGACTAATTTCTCTTCTTCCGAAATCTGAACGTCATTGGTCCGTTGTTTAAATTCAATTGAATTTTTAACATTGTAAATGGAGTCCGCAGTGATGTTCCTTAATATTTTAGCTATGTATCTACATAGTCCACTGGAAGGTGCACCTAATGATGAGCAAATTGGTCGAAGTGGATTGCCTTCTTTGTGAATTTTTGGAAGACCGTAAATTCTAGGAGGTAGCGCCGTACTTGTCGTTAACTTGTTTTTCTCTGTCTTAGAGATGATCTCTAGCTTAAACAGTTGGTCTACCAAACTGTTGTTTTTATTTTGCAGTCTTGTTGTTGGATCCTGCCTTAATTTCCACTGTGTCAAGTATTGCACGATCTCTTGTGCTCTCTCTGTTTTTTGATTTGGCGTCTTTCACTAGTAATGAGAAACTTGTCCACGCTGTTTCTTGCTGTTCCTTATCTTCTATAGTTTGTATAAGTTCCTCTCCGCCCGCTATGTATTTAAAGAGATTCGCGAAATTTGGTTGAAATTAGATGTTTATCTGTCGGAAAATGGGTTTTAGTTACAAAATATTTTGATTCTTATGTGAGCGTTCTTAAACTCATTTCAAAAACTGCGTTTGCAAGGGTATAAAAACTTCGGCACAGACGAAGTTAGCTTGGCCTTTACGTTTTTTGCATTTTTAAAACAATATTAACCTCCAAAATGTCTAAATTCACAAAAATCAATTTAAAATTACTTTTTAGTATCCATTCTTTTGTTTTCAATAATTACTTTGTTATTTTGAACCTACAAGAAGTTTTCATAGTAAATATTATGCAAAAAAAATCGAAAATTTTTATAGTTTTTTGGGCTATATATTTTTAAAGCGGCATTATATATCGAAAAACTATAAAAACATAGTGAATTAGAGCAGACAAAAGACTATGAACAAGTAGTTTCTGAGAATTTTTTTAATAACAGAAAATTTCTCAGAATTATTTAAACTTGGAAAAAAAAATGATTTTATCAAAAAATAACTACATTTTCCATATTAAAATCAAACAATGTGTATCTTATGAGAAAAATTAAAACTTTGCGTTTGGTGTTTCTGCAAAGTCACTCAACGCAGTTAACATTAATACAAATTTGGTTGCAATAGGACACTTAATGTGGCCACAGGACCAACAAATGTAAAGAAACCTCGCAAAACACACGTTTATGCAAATATCTCGTAAACCTGACGTGCTGGGATAGCTATCTTCTCTGTTAAAAAACCTTGTAAACCTGTGTTATTGAAACGCAAATTTTAATATTAAGACAAATTAAATTCAAATGATGCAACCTATCCAGAAAAATAATGTTTACATTTCCAAAAATTAATTTTGCTTATCAAAATTGTTTGGATGGTGAATTTTGCTAAATCTTCTCACAAAACACCTCATGTCATCCCTGCCTGTTGGGGCTTACATATGAGGCATTCATAGTATAAATAATCACCTTTCTTTTCTTCTTATTTCTTAGCCACAAAAAAAAGGTTTTCAAATTAACCAAAAAATATGTCTTTGAATTCATTTTCTTTAACACCAAAATTTGAATGTTGAAAACCTCATTAAACAATCATAAGCACTTTCGTTTACCATTAAATGCCTATTAATGATGCATAGACTCATTTTCAGAGTCTCCATCTTGACATGTGTTGCCCCTGTCCTTGGCCTTAAGCTTAAGTGCGACTGAAAACAGCTTCTTAGACATATTTTTTAATCAAGCTTACAACAGAACACCTTTCGGTTTCAAACATAACGAGCAGATTGTTCCTTTAGAGGAACATCATTAGTAGGCGCAAATATTTGCATAATGGCGAATGGTGAATGGCGGCGACTGGCTCCTTTTGGCCATTAGAAGCAGCCGCGCTAAGTAAATAGCTCAAGCTCAAGACAAAGGCGAGTGAGAGCAGCTGCGCTGACGTTACCCTCCTCATCCTTTTCCTCCTCCTCCTCCACGTCCTCCACTATGCTAATCATAGTAATTCAAGTCCACAAAATGTGTGACAGTTGTTTGGCCTAATCCGCCTAACAAATGTCACGAAAAAAGGTGTCAGCAAGCCAAATGTAATAATTTTAATGATTTTTCATAAATTCAAAAGAGGGCACGCGACACTTAAGGGTGGCTGCTGCCGCTGCACCCTTTTTCCCCGCCCCCCCCTCCCTGTAGAACACAAACACACCACTGAATGTGTATTGTGTTGTTGTGTTTGGCTCTTGTATAATTGCGCATATTTTAAAATACAAATTAGCAACGCTGTAGCTGGAACTTCAATTGCAAACGCTTTTGCCCTCAGGCCAACAAATTTGTTCTTGGGGTTGCCTTGAACCTCAGCCAAATGCAGACATCTCATGCATCAAGGCGTCAACAGTCAGTACCTGGCATTCGGTTTGGCATTTCATGCATAAAACACCAGGCCCCTGGGCCGACTCCCAGACGTGGCAGAGTAGTTTGTCACGAGAAATGGTTGAGTTCTGTTTGGGTTTTCTTTTTTTTCCTACCTGCGCATAAATAGCAAACACTTTTTGGATTTTCACCTTTACACATGAATCTGACGCTTGGTGCTACATTTATCACTGCCAATTCGGCATGACATCCGGGGCCATTCCCTCCTCGGAGTAGAACAAAGCTCTCGAGTGTAAATGGAATTCTTGAAAATGAAATTGCCAAGGCAAAAAACTCAGCAGAACAAAAAATATTGTTAGATGAAATGCAGCCACAAACATGATTGTTAGATTGCTGGTTTTTGTTTTTGAGTTATTGGTTTTGAATTGAGGTGATGGCTTTTGGTGTGTGTTTAAACGAGAGTCGTCAATGGAATCACTTAAAGCTTACAAAAGAAATGCCTGGGTGTGTGAATGTGAATGTGGTGAAAGTGTTGGAAATTTAGATGGAAATTGTCAATATGTAAAATTCATTTAATGGTGAATGTTTGGTTTTCTTGCTTGCTGTTTGTATAGTTTTGCAGTCACTTGACCACTCAAACAGCTACAGTTTGATATCTTAACTACAGTTTTAGCTAATGGCGCTTCAAAAGATCAACCAATTTTAAAAAAATTATGTATAGTATTTTGATAATTTTTGTCCAATGTTAAATTGCTATTTATTTTAAAAATGTAGCTTAAGATTGAGAATTTTACAGCCCGAAATTATAAATATTTTCCAAATTTTCCTCTTATAATATGAATTTTACTCTTAGGTAAAATATACAAAATTAACTAAACTAGAAGAAATTGTTAGTTTAATTCAATTTAAAGGTTGAAATTTCTCTTAGGACAGTCAACAAAGTTTCCATCGGAGTCATTCCAAAAAAAAGAGTGGGTGTCATGGGACGCCCGCACAGTGGGCGAAATGAGCAATTTTGCGAAACTAAATGAATATCTTCCAAAGAAAATGAGATAGTCGCAATCTGTTTTGATCTTCTTAAAGGCACAAAAAAAAAAAAATTTTTTTAAATTTAAAAAAAGTTTTTATTACAATTTTTTTTATTTATAAAATTTAAAAACAAAAATTTTTTTTTCAAAATTAGCAAATCAATTTTGATTAACTTTTTTAAAGTTGGAATACGTTTTTAATAACATTTTTGTTCAATTTTTAAGTTTAAGTTTTTTTTAAATTTTTTAGGTAGGTACACTCACATTTTGAGCCAAAATTCGAGTCAGAAACTTTAGATGAAATCAAGCAAGGTATGAATCGAAAGGTTATTGAATTTCCAATAATCGCGCTAAACATTGTTTTTACTGTGTTTCCGAATCTTTGGAAAGAATCTGATATCATTCCTCTTCACAAAAAGGGAGGAAAATCTGATATATCCAATTATAGGGGTATAGCCAAGCTTTCCGCTATTCCAAAATTATTTGAACAGATTCTAACCTCATCCTTACAGCACTATTGTAAATCGATTTTATCACCTTTCCAGCATGGATTTACAAAGCGTCGGTCAACTACGACCAATTTGCTTGAATTTACCTCAATGGTTAACGATGGATTCCTTTTAAAAAATCAAACTGATGTCATCTACACCGACTTCAGTAAAGCATTTGATTCTGTGAATCACGATATTCTCCTCTTTAAGCTTGATCGTTTAGGATTTCCTTCCTCTTTTCTGCTTTGGATTTCGTCCTATTTAAAAGATAGAACTCAAAAAGTTCTGCTTCGCTCTAATACTTCAAAGCCTGTCTTTGTCACTTCTGGTGTGCCACAAGGCAGCCACCTCGGAATTTTGTTTTTTACTCTTTTTATTAATGATCTCCCCACAATATTGTCTTACTCTCGGATACTTATGTACGCCGATGATGTAAAACTTATTTTATCTTTCAACGACCCGACGCATTCCATTAGATTGCAAGATGATTTAAACTCCTTGCAGTCTTGGTGCTTGGTTAATTATTTATACCTTAATTGCCTTAATACCTTAATTAAAAATAAAAAATTTATACGAAAAACTTAAAACTAAATAACCGGAAAATCTCTGACCCGGTGGGGGAGGATTTTTTAGCCAGTCCTACAAGCTATGCCCCTACTCACAGCTGGAAGTGGTCAGAGATTTCCCCGGAGATAATTATAGAGAGACGTTTTTAGAGAGAAGAGAGAGAGATCTGTAGAGAGCAGGTGATAGAGATCATTGTAATTTTGACATAAGACCCGAAAACGATTGTGCTGGGCATAATCAGTTGTGCATCTGGGCAAGATTAAAGGTAAATAGTTTCTAGTTGGCCTAGAAGGAACGGAAAAGCTAAGGCGACCTAAAAGTTCGGTAGAGTCTACATCACTAATGATTAGCTTATGAAGAAAAGAAACGCCTAGGACTGTTCTACGATCAGCTAACGAAGGAAGGTTAATAAGCAAGAGTCTACTGGAGTACGATGGCAGACGAAGGTTAGGGTCCCAATTTAGTCCACGAAGAGCAAAAAGCAAAAATTGCTTTTGTACTGATTCGATACGATCGATATGCTTTTTGTATTGCGGACACCAGACGGACGAGCAGTATTCAAGTACAGGACGGACTAGAGCAGTGTACAGGAGCTTTGTGGTGTAAGGATCATTAAATTCCTTCGACCAACGTTTAATGAATCCAAGTACACCATTCGCCCTATTAACAATAGAAGAAATATGAGGACTAGCAGGTGATCTTTTGGAAATTTTAAAACAACAAGGACTCAAACTGACAAAAAAAGTTAAGGGCGACTTGGACATTAGAATTAATTGAAAAGCACTTGCCAAAACATATATTGTGTTGTGATAGCTCACAGCTGTTCAGATATATATCGGAATGCTTTGAGATAAGCTTTAATAAGCTAATCAAAGTATCGGTAGTCGATAAATAAAAAAAAATGAACGCTTTTTCAAACTTGAAAAATTGAATTTCGACGCGCTTGAATGGCCGTTTCGCCCACTGTGGTCCGGTACGAGCGAAGCTCTTTATGACGAGAAATCTGATTGTAAATTTAACCCATTAAAAGCTGCCCATAGATCAGCCCATAGAAGTTGATAAAAAAAAAAGTTTTTTTTTTAATTTAAGAAATTAAATAAATTATAGAATTAAGAAATTAAAAAAGTTTAAAAATGAACACCATTATAGCAAGTAAAGCAAAAAAAAATTGTATTTTTACTGCACATTATGGGCTGTCGGGTGTTTTTAACATCCATTGTCACTAAATTAGGTGTGAAAGCTATATTTTTCTCCATTGCATACACGATAACTCAAGGTATCTGGTACGGGTGCGCGTTTTTCATTTTGCACATTGTCCTTTATTTGGCAGCACTTCTCGTCAACATTTTCCATTCAGAAAAAATCCGAGATTTTCACCTGTAAAAATCTACTGGTAATCCACAGAGAACTAAACTGTTATTTATTTTTTCTTATAGGCTTATTCTTCCTCTTTACTATGCAAAAAATTTTGCCACGATATCTCTCACATGCCCCGCGCTGAAATTATTTAAGTGTCAACACTTTCTTGGGTATTTAAATATCCATCAGCTTGAAATGGGTTAACTGTTAAGTCACTGTTACGTCATTGTTTTGTCACTGATTTGTCATTGTTAAGTCACTGTTTAGTCACTGTCAAGTCACCGTTACATCACTGCTAAGAATCTGTTGCAAAGACAAAATTTTTCTAGTTTTAGTCTCAATGTTGTCGTTTAGATATTATATTTCATTTGGGGTCGAATAAAAGTGACATATCAGATTATGCTACAAAATTTCGTTGTTTGTTTCTATAAGAAACTTTACTGGGCAGAATCTGCCGAAAGTGTCTTTTGCGCTTTGTATGTGTGCTGCGCGTGTGCCTCAGTAAACTGAAAGTGTGTTTGCGTGCTTGTGTTTTGTTTTGTTCTCCATCCTCTCTTACGCAATAACTTAGCGCAACAACAACACAACATACAGAAAACACTATAAAAACAAAAAAAAGTGTTCAGTTGAGTCACTTTGTCGGTTAACTTTGTCCCAGCATAGCAAAAAATTTTTGACCATATTTTGCGAGCTCTGTTTTTTATTCTATTTAATCCAAGTCCACACATTCTCCCTAAAGCTCTACGCCTCAGTACTGAATTTATCAGTGCTGATTCAAACCTGAGAATTGCTTCAATTCATGACTGATTTCAGTACTATTGATAAAACTTAGCTATGAACTCTGTGCTGAAATTCATACCTAAAAGAAGCGAGACCCTGTCCTTGCTAAATTCATGACTGAAAAGCATGTCATGGCAGCCATGATTTCAGTATTAACTTAAATTTCATACCAAGCGGTTCTGAAGGAACTGTGTGGAACTTAAAATCAAATTTATCAATTTTATTATCATTAATAATTTTCTGTCACCTTTTTCTTTTCCACCTTTTCAATTGTTAAATTTTGCTCTGTCAGTATCTTTTTAAAGGCCAAAAACATGGCAGGACTTCAGTGAATAATTTTTTCACTTTTAAATGTCGACAAACACCTTAACAATTTCGCTGCCTATTTGTTTTTTGACCTTTCCACACTTATAAATCCGGACCCATATGCCCTAAGAAAGAACTTAACAGTTAAATGTTTAAAGACCTGAAGGGCAAATTTATCGACACCATGGTTTCGCTTAAGTCTTTGTTTATAATTCAAAATTGCAGCATTTATATGTTTTTCAGTCACGATTTGTTGAAAAAGCTGCGTACTCTTAATACTAATCTTCGATTTGTGGCGCAACAGCTTCAATATAAAGCTCGTACATCCAAGAATGTAATCGCTTAGGCATTTTGCCCAAATTCACAATTGGATATGGGGTTTAGTGACCTGTTTTGATTTTTGTCAAAGTTTGCATCTGGCTGGCTCAAGGTCTATGGTTGAGTATAATTCTATATAATCAACACAAATCAACAGATATAAATTACAACATTATGGAATAGCAATTGTGTACGTCCGTACAACGATCGCTGTTTCGAGTATAACCAAATTCTCTCATCAGATTTGTGTTGATTATTGACCATTGACCTTGAGCCAGCCAGATGCAAACTTTGACCAAATTCACAATTTTTTAAAAATATTTTCCAAATTTCATTAAGAGCTTAAATTCATAGATAAAATCCATACTTATAATCTTTATTTTGGAGCCTAGTTTCATAATATGTAAAATTATGGGGGGTCAAATCAAATTATTTGTTGATGAAACAAAATTTGTTGTACAATTAGAATAAGTTTTGTTAAACCCGATAAAAACTAGTTTTTGCATAAAATCCGGGGTTTCAGTTTAGAATACGTTCATTGACTTAGTGGGGAGTTACATTTTTGAAGGTTTCCAAAAAAACTATATTTATTTACTCTTTTCGTTTGATTTTAGATCTAGTTATCCATGCACTAGAATGACAGTTCGGTTTTGGCTGGTACTGCGTAACAGTATACAGAGCATTCAGTTTGCAACTCTCAGCAAACGAGGTAGGACAGCTCCCCTAGCCTGCCGATTATTTAATTTTTTTAACTTTTTGTTTTATTCTTCTTTGTATTGTTGAAAATTGTAATAATAAAATGGGAAATATTTTTGCTCAGTCGTCTTCACTGCTGTGATGGTTTAAGTATTGGCTTTGATTTTTCATCTTCCGAAACTTTTTTTTAAATAAAATGGAACGTAGTAGAAAGGAAGTGGTAAAGGCAATTCACTATAATCGCCTCTTTTGTGTTTATTTTTAAGCTCGTTTTCTGCGAAATCTAGGAAAATCCATTCCACATTGCTATTCGTCCTTTTTTAGCTCTAACTATGCATTTTTAAAGGGTTTTAAAATCTTTTTCTGCTTTTTGGAGTTGTGATTCGATGAGCGCTGTTACTACCAAATCGGGGAATAAACCTATTTAAATTTTGCTAGAGTATTTCACATATTTTTGGTGTTATTTCCAGTAACCATTAATGGGAGCTTCTCTGAAAGATGTCCCAATGAAGCGACGTCCTTAACTTTTTGAACATCTGTTGCGTGAGCCGCACCAGTCCAAAATCGCTACCAATCTCGGTGTTATAAATCTTTTCTTCTGATTGGTGGCTCAATCTCTTTTGGGATTGGAAAACCTGGCCTCTTCTTCAAGCTCATATTTAGAATCGGAACTCTGAACCTCATCATTTGTTCGAGCCTCTGTCTCCATTTCTTCTTCCTCTTGAGCATCTTGCTACTTAGCATTTGCATGTTCGGGGGCAATATTAAAGGTATCGCATAAAAATAATTCAAAATTTCTCTAATCGCACTTTTCTTTAGTGTTAATCTTCGGGTCCTCATGTACAGATAGTACAGTCCTTGGTACAGTCCCCCCAAAAATTTGGAAAATCTGCGGTTTCTTTTTAAATGCATTTTGAAGTTTTGGTTTTTGCACATACAAAATATATATAGTACCATATGCTTTTCGAATTATGTTTTGGAGTTAAAATAAATTTCATACCAATTTTCTATAAGTTTGTAGAAGGTAAACCTAGATGAAACTTCTCTGGACTATTTTCCACACCACCAGTTTGAGGTATAGTTCCAGGCGCTTATAAATTTAAGGGGTTTATTAATGTGGAGCTGCAAAATGAATGTTAATGACATTGAACAACAAATATAAATTTTTCCATTCTCACCGCACACAGAGGATACGTTTGCATACGATCCTTTCATCGCTTCCTCTACATCCAATCCTTTCACCGTTTCCTCCTCTTTTAATACTTCCACCACTTCCTCATCTCCCGCTTCCTGTGTAGTTTGTTAAATGTAATAGATGCACCACAGACGAAGACAAAATTTTTTTTCTTCTTAATTTTTTGTCTTCGTCTGCGGTGCATCTATTTTATTACCTCTGTGAAATCGACACCTTCATTTATTATATTTTGTTTGAACGGGGCGCCCAATGGCCAAGAAAATCTAATGTATACGCTCTGTAACGTGCACAACAGTGATGCTATACGATTCCGGCCGTGATCAGGGCAATTTTGGTGGGTTTTTGGAACTGCTTCAAACATATACGCTACATGACTAAAAGTCGTATACAGATGAGGTAGATAAAAGAGAGATAAACCAATAAAGTTTAACCTTGAGATGCCTACACTAATGATAGAAGAACTAAGATGGAGATGTTCTTCTGCTTTACCCTCCCTACATGTAGAGTTTTGACATGTTGTTTGACCCTACCCTTTTACTTGATACAGGTGTAAGATACCTTAGGTGCCCATATCAAAAGAGAAAACTAGTTCATTTTAAATTCTGTATACTTCATACGATTTGCTTAACTTCAAGAAACTTAAATATATTGTTCATTTTTGCTTAATTTACATGGGGAAAGTACAACTAGTAGATTATTTATAGATTTATAGGAAAAAGATTAAAGAAAAGAAAGTAATGATTATTGAATTCTATACTAACGAGAAGGCCAAGCTAACTTCGTCTGTGCCGAAGTTTTTATACCCTTGCAAATGCTGTTTTTGAAATGTCAGAATTTAAGAACGCTTATATAAAAATCTAAAAAATTGTTAACTAAAACGCATTTTCCGACAGATAAACATCTGATTTCGACCAAATTCGCGAATCTTTTTGAAAACATATCAAATCAACAATCGCGGAGTTGAAGAAAGATAAAATTTAAAACAGAAAAGTTTTTCTCACTAAGACACATTTTCCGACCGATCGGTCCTATGGCAGCCATAAGATATAGTTATCCGATTTTGACCACAATTTGCAAATCTGTTTGAAAGCATTTAATATTAACAGTGACCGAGTTTAATCACGTCAACATTGAAAACAAAAAAGTTTTTCTCACTAAGACCCATTTTTCGACCGATCGGTCCTATGGCAGCTATAAGATATAGTTATCCGATTTTGACCAAAATTTGTAAATCTGTTTGAAAGCATATAATATTAATAATGACCGAGTTAAAGAACGCTAACATTGAAAACAAATAAGTTTTGCTCACTAAGATTCATTTTTTGACCGATGGTTCCTATGGCAGCTATAAGATATAGTCATCCGATTCGGTCGGTTTCGACATATTAGCAGCGTGCAGTAAAAAGAAGACTCTGTGCAAAATTTCAGCTCGATAGCTTTAAAACTGAGAGACTAGTTTGCGTAGAAACAGACAGACGGACGGAGGGAAAAGAATATATTATATATAGTTTATGGGGTCGGAAATGAATATTTCTATGCGTTGCAAACTTCTGGGCAAAATTATAATACCCTTTGCAATGGTATAAAAAGGATTTAACTTCGTATTTAACGATTATCAATTATAAGAAACTATATGAATCTATTATTATGGACTTTTATGATGTCTATTTTAGATGTCTATTTTCTGAATACACTTGCTAAATTTTTAGGATGTATATAAATGTTTTCCATATGTACTTTCAACGACTGCGATCATTTTCTTGCTGCATTATATTACACATACAATTCTCACTACCATGTCGGGTCCATCGATGTCAACAGGCCTGTTGACGTTGATTTTACTGTGGAGGCTTTAAAGAAAAAAATTTATAGATGCAACAAAAGCAGATCGTGTGGCTGAACTATAAGAGACATTGAAAATTTTATAAGTAACGATCTAAATCAAATTAATTCATTAAATTCCAAAACTCTATCCGATTACTCCTTCTGGGATGTGTGCAGAGGGTTGCACCTAACAAATTTCTTCCAGCATTAGGAAGCATGCTAGCATCTTCTCAATTGTCTTCGCCTGCAACGTAGTCCATGTGGCCAAAGGGTATGTAACCTAACACAAGAGGTTAGGGGCGTGTGAGTGAGAATCCGAGGTATCGACCAGGTTTACGACCTTGGATGTTCTATTACTTTGGAAATCTCCGCTCTCGGTATGGTCTGCTTTGTGAGTATGTGTGTGTGAAGATTATGGCCTAGGGCTGGCACATGGACACGCCTGGCCTAAGCTTGTATGGCGTGCCCAAATGAAAATTATCCGCTTCACCACAAAATACGGTTGGGTGTAACACAAAGGCACCGCAGATCAGAAACACTATAAACAGATTCTCGCATGAAACACTTGCATATAGCATTTTCACTAGCTTACCCTGTGTGAGGTTAGAGACGTCGACCCGTGTGGTCGTATAAGCCTGCAATTAGGAAAACGTTTGTCCACCCGCTAATATTCAAGCACCTTGGCAATGATGCTAGTTGTACTTCGGGGGATTGCAAAACTTCAGTAGACCTTGCACGCGGTTTAATATAGACTTAGATTTCACGCAATGTATTAATACGTCTTTGATCGCTGCTTGCAAAAGAATTAATGGCAGAGTAAAAGCGGAAATTCGACCAATTCTGAGAAGTGTCTACCAGTATGACCAAATCCGATAAGGGAGAAAATCTGAGTTTGCAAATATAAGTACTGAATTGATCAAAACTAAAGCAGTGCGCTAGCAGTGGCGCCCAGAAAAGTAAGTTCATGTCATGTTCTAAGTAAACAATAATCTAGCCCATAATAATGGGTATAGTGGACATGAATATTTGCTGGCACCCTCACAGCTCTTAGTGCGCTTTAACAATTTTGTGATATTGAAATTTCGCCAAATTTCCCAGGTAAATGAAAATTTGGAGTGGGCGCCCCCTTAACGTATTTCTTTTGTATCATAGATAATACAATTTCAAACATAAATAAAAAATTCCAGTTTTAAAGCGCGCGATGAGACCATAAAGTGAAGGCCACAACAAAATTTCATTTGTATAATCTGTGCTACATGCACAGGGTTTGTCAATTTTTAAAATTTGTCAACTTATTTTGATTTTAATAAAAATTTTTTTTTTGTTTTATTTATGTTACTTCCATCGCAACAAGTACATTGACACTTATAATTTGACGCGCTAGACACAGTTTTTTTATGCTTAACATTCATTCAATTTGCCTAACTTAAATTATTACAATTGTTAAATTTAAATTTAAACACTAACAGACATAGAACTTAATTATATTAAAAGTATTCGTTTAAATGATTATATTATAAATATTTGATTATTTCTCTAATTCCCTATCTTGCATGATTTCCCTAACCTTCATCTTGAATTGATTTACGCTTCCAATTGTTTTGAAACCATGAGGTAGGTCGATCCATAGCCGAATAGCATATATCATAAACCGCCTCTCAGAGCATAATAGCATCCATCTCGGTCATATAATGCTGCAGGTCTTAGCATATTGTGTAGGTAAGATGGTTCTTTGCTTGTAAAGATCTTATGAATGAAAGTAAGAGGTCTGAGATTAATCCACGATTTGAGGCCTAGTTCAAAAATCTTCCGAGCTATGTGTGATATGTGGTCGAATCGTCTACTATTAAATACATATCTAGCTATTAAGTTAAGTGACACTTTAAGCTTCTGAAAGTCTCTAAAATCACAGTGGCCAAAAACTTCTACTCCATGAAAAAGTGTAGGTACAAGAATTTGTGTTGCTATAGTCATTTTAAGATGAACGGATAATACCAACTTTGTCATTGCGAGCTGCCGCAGCATTCCGTATGTTTTACTACATAGATTAGGACATCGTCAGAAAACAACAATGGTCCCAAAACCGACCCCTGAGGAACACTACGATGGACTGAGCAAAAGTTAGAAATGCAGGAGCCTGATGCCACGGCCTGCATTCTGTTATTCACATATAACTTAAACAGAGAAACTGAAGTTTTTGAAAAGTTGTTCATCAGTTTCGTGCAAATATTTCGTGACTGACGGTATCAAATGCTTTACTGTGGTCAAGTTACGTCAGAAAAGTTACACAGCTATCGTTCAGCTGTTTCCAAATATCCTCGACTATACTAGTTATTGCTGTGATGCACCCCCGATTCTTTCTAAAACCAATAGCTTATGATTATTAAGGAAGCACTGCATTTGTGTAGCCATTAGATTCTCAAAAATTTAGACATAAATGGTAAAATGGACGCCGGCCTAAAGTCCTTATTGGTTTTCGGAATAGGGATAATTTTTGCGTTTTTCCATGCATGTGGAAACGTGGACGTGGTAAATGCCGTTTTAATGATATGAGTAATATGGTTTAGTATCACAGGCAGTAGTATTTTAACAAATTTTGGACTAACATTATCCAAGCCTTCTGCATTTGAATAAATACTTTCAATAACATCACACGGACTGACACAAGCAAAACTAAAACTATTATCACAGAGCGGTAAAACATTTAGATAATTATTGCACGTGGCCTCAGGTACATCTATCTGCGCGAACTTCTCACTCAACAACATTTACATTAATAATCTCCGTTGGGTGTGCTTTGATTTTTCCGATTCCTAAACTATAAACTTCTCTCCAGGATTATAATAATTTCGCTTTGCTACACTAATCATTTTAGTTACAGTGACCCTTTTATATCTGTATTCAGCTTGTAAACTACTGGTTTTATACCTTTTCCACCTAAGGTATCCAACATGACGAAATTTGATGTGGCGCTGTATGGTGTTGTTGAACCAAGGCTGCTGTTTCGGTGTAATAACTTTTGTCTTAGGCTGCAAGCATTTATTAAAAAGATAGTTTATGTTTGTATTAAGAACATGAAATTGGCAGTCAACATGAGGCGAGTGGTATATTGGCGTCCAGTCACAAGTATTAAATTCTAACTCTAGTTCTCTGTAGTCAATGTTTTTGTAGTCCCTAAATTGTATTGAAACGTCATTATAACTAACTACTATATCATATGTAAGAAAAACTAAATCATGTCTTGAGAATAAAGGTACTGCGACTTGGTCATATATTCTAATCTTACTGGCGTCATTAACATTGAATGCATCAAGAAGGGTGTTACAGCTAGAAGAAAAGTGTGTTGGTATTTTCAAAACGAGTATCCCGCATTCTTGGTTGGCCTTTTAAGACCCGGTTTAGACAAGTCTCATAGGCTAACTTCTGAAAGGGCTGTTCTATCTGTATTTTTATTTAACATAAAGATCTGACCACCAACTGTAAAAACACGCATAGTTCACAGCGTATACAGCGCTGAAAAACGTTTATAAAGTGGGTGAGGCGTGCAGAAGACGATACCTGGTCAAATGGAAATGGAAACAGGGGCTCAGGCAAATAACGAGGTGTATCTCATTTTAAAAAACCATATTTGTGTCTTAAGTTTTGGTAAATAAAAAGAGTTTTTACAATAGAACATGAACAGCACTATTTGGAATGCAATTCATAGGCATAGGCATAGCCATTTGAAATGCCATAGGCGTATTTTGTGTAGCGCTGAAGGAAGAAGCAGAGGCTTAGGCTGCTGCAAAACAATCTTAATCGTAATCATAGCCAGAGCCAGGGATATGGCATACCAGCCTCTTCCTGGACACCGAATAGATTTCTTCGACACAAGAGGGGCAGATACCATCTATCATTGAGATCGTTAATATAGGACAAATTCCATAAAATGGGAACGGCGACACATGTTAGTCCTCAGCGAAGCTGTCCAAATAATTTTTGGTTTATTTCTTGGTATTTGAATCCATTTACTCCCATTCCATAATCCATTTAAACTTACGAATCACGGGGCGCTCGTATGACCTTACATTTTCCTGGTGCATTGTATATGGGCATTTCCACAGAAATGTCAACCGCAGTCAAAAATGTAAAAGTGGTTAAAAACACTATGTTTTATATAATTTTCATGGGGAAACAGTCAAATTGCATTAATGAAAGCCAATCTTACATTTATACATAACCCATTTCGAAATATTCGGATTTACGGCCGCGCTAGATCAATTTTTCTAATTTGGACATTAATTTTGCACTTTTTTGGGATAAAAGTGCCTTTAGGATTTCTTATACTTTTGCTATCTAAAATCTTTCTGAGCGTACAAATGGTCAAAAAAGAATGCACAAGAAACCATGAGAAACTATGTGATTGCAATAAACTTAAAGTTTTTCTTCTCATTATACTGGAAACCACATAAAAAGTATGATGGAACAAAATGTCGCATGCGACATGTCGCGTGCGAAACTGATTAAAATTAAATACAAAATAAACTACTCAATATTTTTGAATCAAATAAACATAACATATTTAGGATACATCAAAGCATAATATTTTAAAATTAGTCGCATTAAATTATTCCATTTGGATCCGCTGAAATCAGTGTTTGTACTGCTCGCCTTGAAAGTGACTTCTGTTTTTGTCGCATGCGAATGCATTGGTTTTTTGTAATTATCTTGAAAACGAACAATTGCCCAAAATCAACTTTAGCACCAATTATAGTGCTAATCAAGAGCTATAAGTTTCGTCTCTTGTCAAAATAAAATAATGTTTTGGCATATACTTTTCTGCACTTTGAATGCGTACGAATGTCGCATTCGACATTTGAGAAATGCCCATATGCACTTATGTATAAGTTCCATTTTGGTAATGAAGGTTAATTTCCTATTAAGAATATTCAGCTAGCTGATTCAGAAAATGTAATCAGGTCCATTTACAATTCAAAAATGTTTTGCAACCTCATTATGCGCTTACAGTAACATTATTTCAGTTTAAACTGGGTTAAGCTGGGTTAACAGTAGTGTTTAATACATTTATTAATCATTTGCTTTGATATACAACAAGTAAAAGGTTTGTAGTTTTGCTTATTTTTCTTTTGAAAGTCAACACTTTTGCTGTTACCTGAAAACAAGTCATTTCCGTTCTACCTGACATGTCTTGCCCACAAAAGTTAAATACAAAACTTCCGTTTTGCTTGGACGGCCAGCCTCAAAAAAATGTTATTAACAGTCGAAAGACGTGCCGTCGCGTCTAAACTTCAACTTCGCCAAGCAAACAGCAAGAAAAACAAAAGGAAAATACAAAAATCTCCCACGGCAAACTAAAAGTCGAGTGTTCCCTATTCCACTCTGACCGCTTGATTAACATTTTTCCTCCACCGGAGAGGAGAGACATCTATTAATATGCCCGCCTGGCCGTGGGCAATATGTCAGCAAATTCCTAAGCCAAACACGTACACAAAAACACTCGAAATTCGTGCTATGCGTGGGATGATGTTAACCCTGAAGGATTCGGAACTTTTAATGCTTTCAGCATTTGTTTAAAATAAGAGGAAGACAACAAAAAATAAAAAGGTGAAGAGTTAATGCAATCCTGGGTCCCCAAATCCCGAAAGCGGTCGTTCTTTCAAAGATGAAAATCACTTTCACAAAGTGCAAAAGCTTCACCTGCATTCAGCATTTATCCCTTGAGTATTTTGCATCTCTAGTAGTGTGTGTGTGTGTGTGTGTGTGTGTCAGGGTAGGGGGTAAAAGGACCAAAGTTTATCTAGCTGCGAGACACGACTAACCAATTTTCAGCAAATTTAATGCACAAAGGACATGCAGCCAGAGATTTACCAGACAGAATGTTTTGGCCTTTGTCTTTAATGTGTTTTATAATTGAATTGAATGCAGCATTTTATTAACACTATTGAGCAAAAAGTTTGTTAATTGATATACATAATGCTTGCCCTCAAATACTGAAGTGGGTGGGACGGAGTGAAGTAACGAATGTGCGGTCGGCAGCAAACAAAATCTGCATTTACAGCCGAGTCTCTATACCTAATAGTGCACGTATTGAACACACTCGCTCTCGAGAAACATTAAACGCATCCACTCCAACTTGGCGGCTATTTGACAACTGACATTTATCAATCATTGAATGGGGTTCGCTCGAAAATCGTGCGAAAAAGGTGAAATCTTTCAGATGTGGCGCCCACTGGAAATCACCCGAAACTTTGTGATTCGCACCGTGAAGTTATTTTAGGATACTGATGGAATAAAAGACCGCGCGAATCCGTCTGTCCGCCGTGAAATATCGAATTCGTCCACTGCTCAAGCAGAAAATTATGTCTCGTGAAATGAATATCAGCAAGGACAGCATGTCGCTCATCATAAAACGTGATAAGAGTCACACCGGCCACTTGCTCACAACAGCATTGAATCAAAATTGCAAGACAAATTCGAAAGCATTGCGTCGCCAGTGCGCTAACAATGCCCACAGACGAATTCTGTTAACTGACGAGAAAACAGCCATAGCCCTTGGGGGCCGAATGAATTCGGTAATTAACACTTAAAAGAGCCGAATGCTTGTCGAAGTCATTTATCACCGAATATCTGAAAGTCAGTCGCAGTTAGCCTTACAAGACAATCTTTTCCGAGTCAATATATGGCCGAGCAACACTTCTAAAGAGCATTTACACATTTTCTGTCGTCTCTTCTTGGTGAACCCTGCAAATATTATCCGATTGAGAACAACTTTACTCATTCCAGAAACATTTGGAACATTTGTTGTCAAGATTTTTGACATCATCTTGTTCTTATTTTAAGTTGAAGGCAACTTTTTTTCTAAACAGATTTTTTCCCTCAGTGTGGAAACTAATAATATTCATTAATGGAAAGTATAAAGACGGTACCATTGAAAACAAAAAAGTTTTTCTCACTAGAAATACTTTTTCGACCGATCGTTCCTATGGCAGCTATATGCTATAGTCATCCGATTTGGATCAAACTTGGCAGAATTGTGTGGTAGCATAAAATATTGATTAGTGACTAGTTTGGGAGCGATAGCATTAAAAACAAAAAAGTTTTTCCTACTAATACTTTTTCTCAGACATATCTTTTGTATGGCAGCTGTACTAAATAGTTGTACGATTTTTATAAAACTTGGTGGAATTATGTAAAAGCATGGAAAACTTAGAAATACGAAGAATGGGGACGTTTGCGTTGAAGACAAAAAAGTTTTTCTCACTAAAACTACTTTTTCGACCGATGATTCCTATGGCAGCTATATGGTATAGTCATCCGATCCGGCCGATTCCGACAAATGTGCAGCGTATTTGTACCAAAAGGCATCGAGCAAAGTTTGGTTAAGATAGATTTAAAGCTGACGGAGGAGATAGCATAGAAACAGACGGACGGACGGACAGACGGACATGGCTATATCAACTCGGCTCGTCATGCTGATCAATAATATATATACTTTATGTGGTCGGAGATGCTTCCTTCTATGCTTTACAATCATCTGGACAATTTCAATATACCCTCTACAAGGGTATAAAAACTTACAATTCTCGGTCCTTCAATAACGGAACGATTATTACCAAGACTCTTGTCAATATATAAGATTGTCAAAAACGTCTTGCGGTATTTCCGCAAGCTTGTCTTTGCAAGCGCGTAGTTCTAGTTGTATTCGTCGCATCGGTTCACGCTAGAGCTTTTTGGAAAGCTCTTTTCACGCGCTAACACGTGTTTGATTTATTGTTGTTTGTTTTTAGTCGTTCGTGAGTTATAGCGTCGCAAACATGGAGCAAAATAAAGAGAAAATACGGCATATTTTACAGTACTACTACGATAAAGGCAAAAATGCATCTCATGCTGCCAATAAAATTTGTGCAGTTTATGGACCCGATACAGTTTCCATTTCCACCGCACAACGATGGTTTCAACGTTTTCGTTCTGGTGCAGAGGTGATCGAAGATGCGCCACGGTCCGGAAGGCCTGTCGTCGAAAATTGCGATAAAATCGCTGAATTGATCGAAAGAGACCGGCATAGTAGCAGCCGTAGCATCGGCCAAGAGCTGGGCATGAGTCATCAAACCGCTATAAACCATTTGAAGAAGCTTGGATTGAAAAAGAAGCTCGATGTATGGGTGCCACACGACTTGACGCAAAGAAACATTTTTGCCCGTATGGATTCATGCGAATCGCTTCTGAATCGCAACAAAATCGACCAGTTTTTGAAGCGGATGGTGACTGGCGATGAAAAGTGGGTCACTTACGACAACGTGAAGCGCAAACGGTCGTGGTCGAAAAGCGGTGAAGCTGCCAGGAAGGTTCTTCTGTGTGTTTGGTGGGATTGGCAGAAAATCATCCACTATGAGCTGCTCCCCTATGGCCAAACGCTCAATTCGGACCTGTACTGCCAACAACTGGACCGCTTGAATGCAGCACTCATGCAGAAGAGGCCATCTTTGATCAACAGAGGCCGAATTGTCTTCCATCAGGACAACGCCAGGCCACACACATCTTTGGTGACGCGCCAGAAGCTCCGGGAGCTCGGATGGGAGGTTCTTTTGCATCCACCGTATAGTCCGGATCTCGCACCGGTGACTACCACCTATTTCTGTCCATGGCGAACGAGCTTGGTAGTCGGAAGTTGGCCACAAGAGAGTCCTGTGAAAATTGGCTCTCCGAGTTTATTGCCAATAGGGAATCGAGTTTCTATAATAGGGGCATTATGAAGTTGGCATCTCGTTGGGAACTCGTCATCGAACAAAACGGCGCATATTTGACTTAAATCGCATTATTATAACCAATTTTATGAACAATTGAAAATTCAATAAAAATACCGCAAGACTTTTTTGACAACCTTATATGTAAATCTTTCTTAAAAAGCTTTTCTTGTCCACAACTGATTGCCTGCTTCGGAATTTATACGGAGTAGGGAACGGGACATATCTCTTTGGAGTGGAAGGAAATGGAGGCAATTTTATTTACAATATGTGCTGCTGCTCCGCCAATATTCCATAGGATAAGAGACATCGCTGTACAACAACTTCAACGAGCAACTACACTCTAACTACACACATGGTTCATTTAAGGGGGGATTCTCCATGCCGAGGCTGTTTTTTGGACCTTTTTTAAAAAAAATCTTATTTCAAAGCGCAAAGAGTTTTTCCAATTCTGTTTTTTTTATTGTGTTACAAACAGATTGAAGTAAACAACAAAATTTTTCAGCTTCGATAAGAGGGCTGTTCCAAAAGTTCTCGGCCGTCAAAGTGGGGGGTCCATAAAAAAGGTATAGTGCTGGCGGCCATGATTTCTCGTCTCCAGGTTGTCTGAAATGAAAAGTAAAAACGGGGTTATAATCAGTTAGATGTCCTTCTGGTCTGACAATCGAAAAAAATTTTGTGATTTTTTTTGACAAAAAGGCGGCCATTGAAAAATGAAAATTCGATTTTGGGCTCTTTTTTTTGTAGTTTAGTGTAAAAAAAGATAGTAAAATTTTTTTTTTAAATTATAATTGAGGGTCAGACCAGAATGGTGACAATTCTGCATCGATTTCACTTAGTTTCATCAAAATCGATTCAGTGTAACTGGAGTTATCATTTCCACCAGTTCGAAAAACGTGGTTTCGAGATAAAAAAAAAAAAATAAATCAAAAATGTAAAAATGCAGATCGAGAATGGTGACAATTCTGCGTCGATTGTATTTTGTTTCATCAAAGTCGGTTTAGTAGAACTGTAGAAAAGTGGCTTGGCAGTCCGATAAAGTTGTTTTGAAAGTAACCAAAAATGTTACAGTTATTATATACTATACAGATTTTAGTCGGCAATGTCAGCTGCATACAGCGGACCTTCCTCATCTTCTAAAAAACTGCTTTCAGCAGCAGCTCTTTCTGCTCTGCGTGCCATTCTGCCTTCTTTAGATGCGGCCGCAACTCTAGTTTCGCAGACTGAGCATTGAGTAGGATAGCCTTCGATAATTATCGATTAAAAATCAATTAATAATCGATAACGATCTGAGGCGACAACATTTTACCATTCAAATTCAAGAACCAGCCGTTATTCCTCAGCTTTATTTATTCAAAAATTACTCGTTTTAGCGAAGACATTGTTCGACCAAAAAGGCTATGTCTTCTAAAGTATTTCGAATTTCAAAAAATCCTTTTAGGACGATATTCTCAAATATCCAAGATATAAAAAAATGCAAAAGAAAAAAATCCAAAAAACATTTTGCGTGTGGAGTATCCCCCCTTAAATCTTTCACAAAAACACAGAGAAATTTGTTAGGGCTTGACTGGAAATCGAACTCTGGAAACGTATGAAATGGCGTGACAGCACATTCAGCCATTGCCTACTTTTGTAGCTAGACGTCGAAACTGCTGCTAATACTTTTCTGTGTGTTACTTGATTTGAGTTGAATACATTTTAAGCAATATCTCAATTCGGAAATTTTAGATGAAGTCAAGCAAGATGTGAATTAAAAGGTTATTGAATCGGTTAAGTAGTTTGAATACAGCGATTTCAAAAAATCGATATTTTTGATCGAAAACGCAAAGATAATACAATAATTTTGTATATATTTTTTAGTCTTTGGTAAATAGAGGAACATAAGAACAATATTAGAACATTTGTGCTTAAAGTTTTTGATTAGGTTTGGTTCTTATTTTAAACTTAAAACTCCTCTAACTAGAGGCTACTCATTTTATGAACAGGTTTTCTCCCTCTGTGTAAAGAAAGGGAATTATTCGAAATTATTATAATCCTATTCGAATTATAGGAAATTATTTTAAATGAGTTTCTGGAATTTCGGAAATGATGGAATCAGCCAGTTCAGTGAGAACATTGAAATCAGCGGAACCCACGGAACGAATTTATAAATTTCTAGGATGGGTAGAATCGGATAGTCGCATAACTAGTCCCTCGAGAAGTCTGTGCTTAGCCAACAGAATTGTCAGTCAAAATAGTTTCTTAGCACTATGCATAGTTGAGGCAAGACTACGTTCTTTTCCTGCTTGGCTTGATACTTCATCGAGCCCTTTAATTCCATATTTCAACTCTTGTTTATGTTGTCCAGTGTTGTTAGCAAAAGCAACACACATCCATTTCCCTGTGTTACATAGACATAAATGAATCATAAGCGAAGTTCATTTCATCAAGAACTCACTCCATTTAAGTGAGGACTTGCATCCTTTTGTCAAGCCGAATCTGGGCTCTGGCTTTGACTCGTTTGGCATTGGCATGTAGTCATGTGTACATATCAGTTGTCTGGCAGCTGTCTGCGGCCTTGAATAGTCCCAAAGTCAAAGCCACAACTTAATCGCTTACAGTGAGAGGAGGAGTGGAGCGTAGGGCCATTGACAACAGCAAAGTAAAAAGCAACAATAACAACAATATCATTTCATTTTCTATCTGGGCAAGATTAAAATGTAACAAATTAATAAAACTGTCGAGTGCAAGTTGTGGATTCACTTTCAAAAACAGAATAGGAAATGATGTTGAGGTTGTTTTTTGGGAAATAAAGTTCATGTGTAATTCATTAAAAAGAAGAAAAAAAAACTGGTGAATAAAGTAAAATGAAAGTATTTTATATATAAATGAAACATAAATTTAAAATCTAGAAAATCTTGAAAAAGTGGCTTAAGAAAATCCATTCCATTAACTTCATCAATTTATTTTTAATCTTTTCTTGCAACCCTATAGAGTGCATAAATTTGGCCCCAATTAGAAACACCTAACGTGTAAATTCGACAGCACCTAAACCCCTAAATAATATTTTGTGGTCACCAAAACGCAACCGACAACTGTCCCGGGGTCTATTTTCATTTTTTTCTTTCTCGGATGCAAGAGCGTAACGTTTGAACTTCCTTTCCCTGCTGCTCCCCTACCCACTTTACCAGCACATCAATGCCTACACATAATAGAGCGATTTCCAAGCGACATGGGGGCACGCGCACGCTCTGGCACTTCCTTGCGCCTGCCTGGCCACAGAAGTGGAACAAATGGGCGCAGGACGAGAGAATATCCAAGTGGCCGATGGTTTGGTGCCTGACACAGCTGCCTGCCCGACTTGCCGCCTGCCTGCGTCTGCTTTGCATACAACTTGCTCGCCTTAAATCGTTCCCATCGCCATCATCAACATCATCAGCGTCGTCGTCGTCGTCGGCGGCGGCATTTTCAATTTCATGGTTAATTGTTTTGCACGCGGCATTTGGTTCGAGAGTTCAAGTCACACAGAGACATGGCGCAGTCAGCGATGCCCCTCAATGCCACATTAAGTTTCATAATTAGCACACTTGAAAAAGGAGGAAAAAAAAAACACAAAGATTGGATTGGAAACTTTTGCTTTAAGCGTCAGCATATGCGAATTGTCTCCTGCAAGCAGGCAAATAAGCAACATATGGATGAGATCGTATAGAAAAATGTATTACAACACTGGCAAAAAATTATCGTAAGTGTAATAACATCAGTTTAGTTTTCATATAAACTAGCATGGGGATAAGTAAGGTAGGGCTAGGTTGCTTAAACTAATTGTGATGACAAAAAGAGTAGACCAAGAATTTTAAGTCTCCCTCAGCTAGAACTGTGACCAGGAAGGCTAAACTGTTTTGCGAAAATTTATTAAGCGCTGGTCGAAGAAATTTGATGATCCCTTTGTACACTTCTCTTGTCCTTCCGATTCTTGAGTACGGATCATGTGTGTGGTCTTCACAATATCTTTCACCCATCAATATAGAATTGAATCTGTTTGAAAGCAATTCTTATTGTTTGCTCTTCATGGCTTAAACTGAAATTCTGAGTTCCGTTTACCATCGTACTCTAGTAGACCAAACTAACCTAAACGTTCCTATTAAACTGACTCGTAATAATATTCCCTTATCACTGAATAGTTGTACTACTAACTAAGCCTTGCATGAATCGTTTCGTGTCCTCTGTGCTGATTACACTCAACTCTACCGAGACATCAACTCCAAAGCTTTTCTTACTGCTTTAAAAACAACTATTTTAACTAGTTTAGTCCGTAGTTAACATTTCTATATGTTTTTCCATCGCGTTTTCATCTCATTCTCGGTCGATTGGGCGGGAGGTGGGCTGCTATTTTACCTGGGGTTCGCCTGGTTTCGCGTTTTTATACCCTTGTAGAGGGTATATTAAAATTGTCCAGATGTTTGTAAAGCATAGAAGGAAGCATCTCCGACCACACAAAGTATATATATTCTTGATCAGCATGACGAGCTGAGTTGATATAGCCATGTCCGTCTGTCCGTCTGTTTCTATGCTATCTCCTCCGTCAGTTTAAAAGTTATATTGACCAAACTTTGCACAAAGTCTTTTGGTATAAATACGCTGCACATTTGTCGGAACCGGCCGGATCGGATGACTATAGCATAGAGCTGCCAAAGGATCGATCGGTCGAAAAAGTAGTTTTAGTGAGAGAAACTTTTTTGTTTTCAATGCAAACGCCCTCAAACCCGGTATTTCTAAGTTTCTTATGCTTTCACATAATTCCACAAAGTATGATGAAAATCGGTCAACTATATAGTATAGCTGCCATACAAAATATAGTTCAGAAAATAAGTCTTAGTAGGAATAACTTTTTTGTTTTCAATGTTATCGCTCCCAAACTTGTTACTGATTAGTATTATATGCTACCACACAATTCTGCCAAGTTTGATTCAAATCGGATGACTATAGCATATAGCTGCCATAGGAACGATCGGTTGAAAAAGTAGTTCTAGTGAGAAAAACTTTTTTGTTTTCTATGGTAGCGTCTTAATGCTTTCCAGTTATGAATATTATCGGTTTCCACACAATTTTGGGAAGTTTGTTCCAAATCCATCAGATAAATCGTATAGCTGCCATATAACACACTGGCAAGCAAATGGTCAAAGTAGTGACGCCATCTATTGCTGAGTTTGGAAAATAACTCAGCTAAGAATGTTCGACGAAAAACCTTTAAAACCTTAATTTATATAAATTAAACAAGCTACAGGGGTATATAAATTTCGGTCGAGCCGAAGTTAGCATTTCCCTATTTTTAAAAAGTAAAGTAGTGAGATGTGTTCTCTTCTTTGGTATAATACTAAAGTATTGTGTTATTTCATTTAATATTTTTCAACACTCAAGAGTTGAAGAGCTTTTCGGTCTACGCAAAGCTTTTGATCTCGCTCTCTTTAGCAGCTGAAATGACTGAGAGCGGAAGTAGCTAAAGTTTATTTGTATTTATTATACTTATACTACAACCATGATACAACGAAGAAGGTATGGCAAGCTCTCAGCTCGATATCCGTTTCAGCTTGCAAGTCTTCACGAGCTTTCAAAAAAAGCTCTCAGCTTACAATGCCAGAAAGCTTGCCATACCTTCTTTGTTGTATCACGTCTACAACTTATAAAGATATGATCAGCGCCTAATGCGTTCTCTGCTCAGCTTGCAAGTTTGCATTCTGATGTGAAATGTTGTTGAAAAAGCTCTCAACTTGCAATGCTAGGCTGCTGGCTACACTTTAATAATTGTATGATGGTTATTATTGTGGATTGGTCAAAGCTCAGATAGTAAAGCGCAGTGTGATGTGCTCAGAGCCTTACAAATTAAACAATAAAAAACATTTAAAGCATGGTTCGTTTCGATAAATTACTTACGTCTAAGACATCTAATCCGTCTCAGAACGCACCTCCAAAAACCTCCTTCCAGTCTTAATGGACTCGTGAACCAAACCATGAACCGAATCTATCTATTGCGTACCTCCTGAACATGCACCAGTGCACGATGACGCCTTCATAAAAGTTTAGGTTCACTAAGTTAATTCAAATTATTTTCTTTCAAACGTTAATAATTTTCATAAAATTTGACTAAACGAGAAAAAAATTGAAACTTTTTGTCAATATTTGAACAAATTATGTGCATATTAAACCATAGCCTCAGTTTAAAGTTCTTAAAGATCTGCTATCATGGCTATTAAACCAAATGTTCATTAAAATTTTCGCAAATTATTTATAGTGACAAAGTTCCATTACAAAAGTTTCCATTCATTAAGTTCATTTTATTTGATTTGTGTTAACTTTCCTTGGTTGGTCCTTCATACAAAATATTAGAGAAGTTGAACCTTTCTTGAACATTCTTTCATGATTTGAGACAGGTATGTGACAAGTCTGAGAGGTAGTTTGGACAAGTCTGTTTTCAAAGATGGGCTCAGAAAAGTGTTAGATAAACTAACACCCATAACTGGATCTACGTCGATTCTCAGTTGTTAGTTAAGCTAAACAGGGTATTATTCGCCTAATTTATATACATACAAATATACCTATTTGTATGAATCTAGATCCATACCAAAATTTTTTATTAATTGCTTTAAGAGTGAAATAAAGACTGCATGCACTTTTTGCACTGGTTGAGACACTCGATTGTGAAAAATATCATGGACGAATGCAGTACACTAGTAGTTGCGGTGCACCCTTGCAAATCGCTGCCCCTAACCGAGCCTTCGAACGAATTTCTTCGGTTTTGCTGCCAAGCTTATGTCACTTACTGGATCGTTTAAAATGTTCTCTGAGTCCAAGGATTAAAGGTCAGTTTTAGTAGACTAACCCTTGCTGTACGCGTGATATAAGTTGATTATATTAAACTCAAGAGTTTTAAGGAGGAACGAGAATAGGCTTATCGAGAAGCTTTGCCAGCTTTCAGTATTAAATTCACTTTAGTATCTCTCCCTCTTTGGTGGGGATGTAATTGATTTTAGAACCACACACAAAGTTTGTGTGAATCCAGGTCATTGTATGCCCTTTTGGACTGTTGTTGCTGGGCTGTAGATAAATTTTTAGGACCTGGAGACTTAATTGGTTTGAATAAGTTGAGCCCAAAACCCTGAACCCAACCGGTTCTAATTAGTTCGGTTCTGGACCGGTTTGAAACATTGCTTGCGAACCATCTGCAGACTTTTAGACGCTTGCCGCTCTAGTTTAAGTTAAGTCGAGTAATTGAAACTGTCTCTGCTCTATTAATATAAACTATTAAACTGATGCAAGAGTTATGGGGGAGTTGGTATATATGGTATTTGGTGTGGTTTCGAAGCACAAAAACTCTATGCCCTTAGACCATTTGTGGCGATTTAGGCCACTTAAATTATCTATACCTGACTGTCTGGTGACTGTCGCACAGCCCAAACCATAAGAAATAGGATGCTGATTTTTTCACAATAGTTTTATCTTCTGCTGAAAGTGAGTACTAAGAACGAATTTTGGAAAATTCTGTCGGGAAATGTGGAAAAACTTTATTGTTTATCATCCGATCAAGTTCAAACTCATTTTCAAAGATATTTGTGAAAATTAAACAATTACTGCATACCAATTTTCCGGAAAATTCACCCACCCTGGGTGGATAATGGTTGGTCAAGTTTGCGTGGGCGAAAGTTTAGTTGCCAGCGATTAGCTCCAAACTTATTTTCAAAGTTACACATATTAAAATATAGAAAATGTAAATTACCAATTTTGGAAAATTCAACCCCAAAGTCAGAAAATTCGCGGAAAATTGTTGTATGATTCTTTTTTGTTTTTCTTCCGATCAAGTTTAAACTCATTTTCAAAGACCTATATAAAAATTCAACAAAAACTGCGTTCCAATTTTCCGGAAAATTCACCCTCCCTGGGTGGGAAGTTCCCAGCAATTAGCTCCAAAGTCATTTTCAAAGTTACACATCCGAGTGACTTGAAACTCGGTCGATAGAATACGAAATAATTTGAAAAGTGATTTTCCAATGATGGAAAATTCTACATGCAAAAAACAAACTTAAGTGGGTGCGAAGTGGATGGAAAGTAGGTGGTATGTGGGTGGGAAGTGGGTGAGAACTGGGTGGGTAGTGGGTGGGTTAGTGGGTGTGAAGTGAGTGGGAAGTGGGTGGGTTGTTGGTTGGTAAGTGGGTGGGAAGTAGGTGATTATTGGTTGTTTAGTGGGTGGGATGTAGGTGGTAAGTGGATGGGAACTGGGTGGTTAGTGGGAGGGAAATTGGTGGTTAGTGGGTGGGAAATTGGTGGTTAGTGGGTGGGATATGGGGTGTATGTGTCTGGAAAGTGGGTGGAATGTGAGATATTGGTTCCATACTGATAAAGGCTATACTGATGGCGCAGCGAAGCGCGACGGGGTTTATGCTAGTTTAATATAAAACAAAGATTAGATTTAGGTTTGGTTTATTGCTTGGCTTCAGCCGCGGACAATTAGTTTAATCGAATGTGTGTCAGTGTCTGTAAGTGTGAGTTAGAGATGTATGATATAAAAGGAGCGATGATCGAGCAACAAGTTGCCAGTGATGTGTGAATCAGTCAGGAACTGTGACTGAAACTATGATTGGAACTGGATCTATGATTGGAGCCGCATGAACTGTGATCCGCCACAGCCACTCCCCCTCTAAATGATGCGTTGAATAGACTGGGTTATCAGGGAAGTTGACGCTGAATGCTTGGATGGTATCTCTATGATACGTTGTGTGTGGCTCCAATGCTTCGGAGGATCAAGAGGTTGCTTGACGTGCTTGTTTGCCTGGTTGTTTCGCAGGAGCGTGGGATCCATATGTTGTTAAAATGTTTGAGCGACGTTTTTTTCGTAAGCTCTAACATCCAATTGATGCATTTACGTGAAGACTTTAGCCGGATGTCATCGGGTTGACTGGATTATCAGGACGTAGAGTTGCCGCTTGGGCATACAGTTGGCAGGACTGAGGGGTTTCCGATCATACTCCGCGAAGTCTTGTGAAATCAACTCATAACTTGAGTATCGTTCATCCGATCTTTATCATTTCTTCAGCAAATCGATAAATAATTTTGTTTACAAGGTATCTCTAGAAGGTACAAACGATCTATCTTCAAAACTGTAGGAGATATGTCGCTTTTTCCAAATTGCGGGGTCGGGAGGGGGCGTGGCAAAAATTGAAAATAAACTTGATCTGCCTGCAAGTAAAAGAAATATATGCCCCATACATGTCAAACCTCTATCTCTTACCATCTCTGAGATCTCTTCGTTCATACGGACGGACGGACAGACGGACAGACAGACATGGCTATATTGAATCGGCTGTTGATGCTGATCAAGAATATATATACTTTATAGGGTCGGAAACGATTCCTCTTCCCTGTTACATACTTTTGCGCAAACTTAATATACACTATGTTCCTTCGGTACAGAGTATAAAAATACTAAAATTTGTTAGTAGCTGATGGAGAAGCCATGAAAAGGCTATTCACAAGCCAAGCGAGTGCGTAAAAGCTCAGCTTGACCTTTTAAGTTTTCAAAGCCACTTCAAGGGCAGCTTAACACATTGCTTCAACTAAGTAATAAATTTATTTTCAATTTTTTTAAAAGTGCATCATGAACAAGTGCATCCTCTCTCCAAGTTGTCTTCCAGACAACAAAACTGGCAGTTGTTTCACTTACTCAACAATTTTTACACTGGCCCCAAAACAGCAGAAGAAGCCGAGGCAAAGAAGCAGCTGCAAAACTGTGAAAGACTTTTATCTTTGACATTTACTAATGACAAATTTATTCACGCTGTCACTTAGTCGCCTGTTCCAACTGTCACGTAATGTTTTTGTGTGCCTTTTTGGTTGAAACTAGCTCAGTGGAGTACTTTTGTCAAGATTTTTGCTTGCAACTAAAAATTAATTGGAAATGTTCTTTTGATCTTTTTGTAAAGCATTGATGATTGATTGATTGGTGGAAGTTGGAGTTACGTATCTGGGTAATTAATCAAGTGAGCGTCAAATGACATAAATGGGTTGGTGCATAATTCCAGCTTTAAAATGCAGCGTCGACAAGCGAAACGATCTTGATGGGGCAGTCTCCTTCCTGCTGCCCAATTGGCAATTTGTTTAGCTCTTTAATGTGCGCCAGACACGAATCTTGGTTTTTGGGTGAATCCACATCAACTCGTACAAATAAATGCAATAAATTTGTGAAATTTAAACAATGCCAAAGCAAGCGAATTATTATCGCTTGAGTGAACTCCTCATGTACTCTCTGGGCACGCCCAATGCTAATCACAAATAACAAAAAAAATGGAAAAACAAAAAAAAAGGGTTCACAATGAAGCCAATAAACTGCCTGCAAGTGCTTCCGCGCAATTTCATTTCGTTAAAATGGTAAGGGGAGTCATCTCCCGCATGTAGATGGTATTCCAATAACAATGGCCACATCACAAGGCGCCAGAGTTGAGTTTGGTTGCTTTTGAAAGCATTTCCCTTTGCGATTTGCTTTTTGTCTTGTTCAAGAGATTCTTGAATATTTGTCTAGCGGCCTATGTAATTGCCATAATAATATGGATTCCAATCAAAGGGCACAGCATTGATTTCGAGTGGCTCAAGGGACCAAATCGGGGTGGTAGGTAACCGGATGTTTGCTTTAGGTGAAATAATTTAAAAAAATAAAGATTATGAATTAAAGTTGGTCCTAAAATCTATTGTCAAAATTCTAGTTTATATCCCTTTTGGGGCAGCTCAACTTTCATCAGTTAATTGGCCACCAGCAAAAAAAAAAACATCAAAGTCCAATCGCAAAAAGGGGCTTCCTTTTACAAAATCGTAATTAAACTTTTACCCACCCCACATTCTCACTATGACACACTTCTGATTCGGGAGATTGCTTTCAATGTTAATCTTTACGTTAAATAAACCAAAAATGAAACACGCAAGATTTTTGTAAGCAGCTTAACGGCTCGAATCAGGGGAAGCCCTCTTTTGGTTGTGGTAAGTCAATAGCAACGAGCAACGAGTTTTTCTCTCTATGGTTTCTGTTATTTTTATGGCAATTGTTTTCAGGAAACTGTAAAAAGCAAAACAAAAATGAAACTGCATTCACTACTTCAGTGCAATTTGCGCTGAGGCGCAAGAAATTTTAATTAATTTTCGCAGACGCAATTCGATGCTCGATGCACGATGCCTTCTTTTGGTTGTGCAACGTCATTGGGCGATTAAGGCCTGCGTGACAGTTTCTGGCTGGAGGCTCTAGCGGATTACAGCAAAAACAACCACAACAACAACAAAAACAAGTAGAATTATACTGTGTCCAGACGCATGTCGTTTGAGTTTGGGATTTAGATGGCTAGTACAAGATTCCAGGCAAAACTCGTATTTTGTGTATTGTCATCAATCATTAGGCACAGTTTCATGTTGTGTTAACCAAAGGCGGAAGTGGTTAATGCTAAATTTCATATTTGTAATATAGATTGATTGAGTCCATATACAACTCCCACGGTGATTTGGTTGAGGCGACTTCCAAGGGCAGAAATTCAAGTATGCTTATCAGAGCAAAATGCCATGCGACTCAAAAAATCACCAACTATAATGAAATTAAAAAATTTCTTATTTAAAGAATGGTTATTTTAAATAGAAGGTTTTTTTTCATTAACAAAATAAATTTTCTATTATTTGCCTCGAAAGGTTTTGTAAGTTTTATCTGAAGTTATTTAGGTCTTGATTGTTTTTTCATATTTCTAAGGCCTCAAACTGATAACGCTAAAAGACCTCCTTAAGATTTTTTAGAAATGTGGACCCTATAATCTTAAGCTCTCGCCGAACACCTTCCATTTAACAAAATATAGGCTTTAGACCAGGTGGATGAAAATGTGAATATACTGCGTCCATCTTCATATATGGCGACCCCACGCTGAGGTGAAAACTGTTCTATTAACCCTTTTTTCTGTACAAATGTGAGGATTTCTAAGTTCACAATGTTGTTGGGGTATTTTATGTGTCCCACATCTGTCATTGCAGCTAAATGCTTTTAGGACTCCTCCTTCTCGTTGAAGTATCTGCAGAGTTGCGTATTTGATATTCCCTTTTTGTACAGGTCGGTCGACAGCATGCAGTGGACCATGCAGAACCCTGTCAAGACAACTTTTGGATGCTTTTGTGGGATACGAAAATAATATCTGTTCCATTTTTGATTCGCTTCCAAATAAAGTACCCATTGATCTGTCTGAAGCAGGGTTCCCCAAGCAGAGATCGCGATAATGTGACGGTATCTCTCTCTAACACACAATGATGCGTGACTTCGGCCAACATTCGGTGTGAATTGGCGAGTATGGTTTGCCCTTAGGGGCTATGGCTGGGGAACTCTGGTCTGCAGTGTACCTCAACAGTAAACGAAAGTTGACATGCTTTGAAACTGGTCACACTAATGTCGATAGCTAAAATCTGGTAATACCAAACCAAAATTTGACATTTGTTGGCATAAACGGTCTCAAAACGTTTTGATGTTGTAGCGCTACTTGTGTTGTTTACAGTGAGTTGAAAAAATCAATTTGGTTTTAAAATGGAAATTCCAAGAAGTTTTGTTGGTTTCACGACTTTCGACGTGGATTATCTCAACAAGAGTGTGTCGATGAACTCAGTTCTTTGTATGGCGATAAAGCACCATCAAAAACCACTGTATATCGCTGGTATAGTGAATTCAATTGTGGTAGTAGTTCGTTCCGCCAGCATATGCAAGATTTTGCATGAACACGCATTACAAAGTATCAAACTTTTTTTTGTCATTACAAGATTTCAGCTATTGACATTAGTGTGACCAGTTCCCGAACTATAAATGGTACCCCACATATAGCTTAGGTTTACCGGCAACATCTATAGCCAGCTAAACCACAATTTAAACTAAAGCAATTACTTCAAAATCCAATACGGCTACAGTACTAATTCAAATATTTTTATACCCTTGTAGACGGTATATTAAAATTGTCCAGATGTTTATAACGCATAGAAGGAATCAATCTCCGACCACATAAAGTATATATATTCTTGATCAGCATGATGAGCTGAGTTGATATAGCCATGTCCTTCTGTCCGTCCGTCTGTCCGTCTGTCTCCTCCGTCAATTTTAAGGCTATCTTAACCAAACTTTGCACGAAGTCTTTTGGTACAAATAAGCTGCACATTTGTCGGAACTGGCCAGATCGGATGACTATAGCATATAGCTGCCATAGGACCCATCGGCCGAAAATGTTGTTTTAGTGATAAAAACTTTTTTGTCTTCAACGCAAACGTCCACAAACCTCTTATTTATGCTTTTCTCTGCTTTCACATAATTCCACCAAGTTTGATGGGACAACTATATAGTATAGCTGGCATAGAAATTGGGCGTAGAAAATGTATATAGGAGGCCTTGTCAAAAATGTGTACAGTTGGCCGAATTTACATATTTGTGTCTACTAATTTATATAAATCATACAAGCTACAAGGGTATAAAAACTTCGGTCGAGCCGAAGTTAGCTTTCCTCTATTTTTATACCCTTGCAAAGGGTATTATAATTTTGCCCAGAAGTTTGCAACGCATGGAAATATTCATTTCCGACCCCATAAACTATATATATTCTTGATCAGGGCGACGAGCTGAGTCGATTGAGCTTTGTCCGTCCGTCTGTCTGTCTGTCTGTCTGTCTGTCTGTCTGTCTGTCTGTCTGTCTGTCTGTCTGTCCGTCTGTCCGTCTGTTTCTACGCAAACTAGTCTCTCAGTTTTATAGCTATCGAGCTGAAATTTTGCACAGAGTCTTCTTTTTACTGCACGCTGCTAATATGTCGGAACCGACCGGATCGGATATTTATATCTTATAGCTGCCATAGGAACCATCGGTCTAAAAATGGGTCTTAGTGAGAAAAACTTTTTTGTTTTCAATGCTAGCGTCATAAAACTCGACCATAATTTATATTATATGCTTTCAAACACATTTGCAAATTTTGGTCAAAATCGGATGACTATAACATATAGCTGCCATGGGACCGATCGTTCGGAAAATGGGTATTAGTGAAAAAACTTTTTTGTTTTCAATGCTAGCTTCATAAAACTCGGCGATTATTGATATTATATGTATTCAAACAGATTTGCAAATTTTGGTCAAAATCGGATGACTATATCTTATAGCTGCCATAGGAAACATCGGTCAAAAAATGGGTCTTAGTGAGAAAAACTTTTTGGTTTTCAATGCTAGCGTCATAAAACTCGGCCATAATTAATATTATATGCTTTTAAATAGATTTGCAAATTTTGGTCAAAATCGGATGACTATATCTTATAGCTGCCATAGGACCGTCGGTCGGAAAATGGGTCTTAGTGAAAAAAACTTTTTTGTTTTCAAGTAAATCGTTCTTAAAGTCGGTGATTCATAATATTAAACGCTTTCAAACTAATTTGAAAAAGTTGATCGACATCGGGTGACTATACCTTATGGTTGCCATAGGACCGATCGGTCGGAAAATGAGTCTTAGTGAGAAAAAACTTTTCTGTTTTAAATTTCATCTTTCTTAAACTCCGCGATTGTTAATTTGATATGTTTTCAAAAGGATTCGCGAAATTGGAAAATGGGTTTTAGTTAAATTTTTTTTAGATTTTTATGTAAGCGTTCTTAAACTCTGACATTTCAAAAACAGCATTTGCAAGGGTATAAAAACTTCGGCACAGACGAAGTTAGCTTGGCCTTCTCGTTATACCTGTTACTCGTAGAGTAAAAAGGGTATACTAAAGTCGTGCAAATGTGCTAATATTGATCTCAAATATAAAACTAAAATTTATATTCGTCATATAAAGAAACGCTCAAATTTTCATACTAATAACCGAGTTAACAAAATGTTGCATACTTTTCGGCTTTCGGATGGGGGGCATTAGAAACACAGGGAAGCTATTCAACATTTCTTTCCATGAGTAACGGGTATATCGAAGTAGAGAGGACCGAAAATGTGACTCTCTGACACACAGTGATGTATGAACTCTGGAAACATTCAGTTTAAATTATCGAGGGTGTTTGGCCCCCAGGGGCTATGGCTGGGAAACTCTGCACTACATTAAATTTCCCACAATCATAATATAGTTGAGTTATTCACTGTTTAGAATTTAGGGGAAAAGGAAAGACTTGTCTAATTTCTGTGCAATATCACGAAATCTCCGAATGAATATATGGGCAAAATAAGTGCTAAATAAAATATAAATTAAAATGGTATTAAACGGATCAGACTGGAAATTTTGCTGGCCAAACTTCACTAAGATGTAGTATCGATGTAATCGTTTGGATAAACTCAATTAAACAAATTTTGAACAAATTTTGAACTATGATTCATGACCGGAAAGGATTGTGGTTCATTATATAATTGAATATTTTATAGGAAAATAATTTTCT
>JBAMBO010000490.1:0-124849 GCA_037044535.1 Lordiphosa magnipectinata
TTAAGGACTCCAGCAGATTTGTAATTAAGTTCGGGAACTGAAATGAAGCCCAAATTCTGGTAGGTTGATTTCATCGACATTTCATTACTTTTTAATTCCTCGTTTAGGGATGCGAGCAGATTCGATATTTAAGTCAGGAATGGAAATGAATTAAACATAATAACTCTTCTGTTAACCCAATGTTATCCTACTGTTTCTCACTGTTAACGCACTGTCAACCCACTGTTAACCCACTCTTAGCTCACTGTCCCCTCCCCCTTCCCATTCTCTCACAAACTTACACACAACCCACCTCCTGCTATGGCAAATGGTTAAAGCGGCTGACTTTGCAAATAAATACAATATGCAAAGACTACGGCGTAGCCAAAGAAATCTGTCTCAAAGACAACATTTTTCTAGTTTTAGTTATTCAATTTTCCAAAATGAAAATAATAGAATCTTGTCTTTGGCCTTGTCCTAATATAAATGGCTATAGTCAAAAACTTGAAACATTTGAATGGAAATATACAGGCAAGTTCTCAATTCCACTTCCACGGCAACTTTTCGAAAGTGGAACACCAAAACGTTTTTCGTTCTCAAAAGTAATGCTTGTTGGTCGGTGGAATGTAAAGTAATTGCCAATTTACGCACTTTTACAGTTGCTAGATGTACATTAAATTAATTTGCCTTAATTCTGTGATCGATTTAGAAATTGTTGGTGAAATTTAATTTGCATTTAAGTCTTTAATAAAATTACAAAGAGTTTTGTTAAATGTATCCAGATTTGGCTTGTGCCAGTTAAATCGAAAAAAGTAAAACGAAAAAGTGCGCCTCTCTCATTTCGACTGTTCCATTTTCGATCGTTTCGCTTGGAATTGTGGTTTCGCTCTTATGTATCTTGTGCCGATTCCGCTTGGAAGTAAAACGAAGCAATTTCATTCGGAATTGAGAACACAAAAACAAAACCGAAGCGGAATTGCGTTTCGATTTACTTTTCATAAAGTAGTGGAATTGAGAACATGCCTGATAGAGTCAAATCTGGTGACTCTAATAGTGAGCTTTACTGAATGCTAAAAGTAACGAAAGTGCTTTTACATACTTTGCAAGACAAAGTGGAAAAACCGAGAATAATGCATTAAAGTGTTAAAAACAGTGTAAAATCTGTATTTATCATTTGGTTTTTAGGGATCTCAGTTTAAGCACATGTTTTCGAGAACAAAAAATGAATAAAATCAACTGGGAACAAAATTTGTTTGGTATAGCAACAACAATTTCTTAATGATTTAAACCACAGATATATATACATTTTTTATTGTATGGAGACCTCGTGCCCTGAACACGCTACACGGCTAAGATTTTAATTTTGAACAGGACATCTTGATATTGCCGGATATCGCCTGGTTTCAAGCAACATTAGATATAAAAGAAGTTAGAAAGCATTTTTCGAAAACATTGCTCAGGATTGTACAACATTTCGGATTCTTATTAAACCTCAAGAAGATTGATTTTTCCTGCCCTTTGCCGAATTGCCGAAACCCACAGATACTGATTAATCATCGCGCATCTCTTCCAATTTTATGAATTTAATTCAACTTCATAAAGTCCCAACTGTATTTGTTCTTTTTCTATAATGAATTCTCCTACTAGTCAAAACTGACTCAACGAGGTCATCATTGCAACACATCACTTATTTTCCACCTACTTGGCCTTGTTCCCAAATTATACAACAAAATTTTTATCAAAATATTAAAAAAATAAAGTTCGATTCAAGTTTTTATTTTAAAGTCTCAACCTAAAGGTGTTTAATCTGCTTTCCTCCTTCATATTTATATCTCCGTGTTTCATTGTTACTTTGGGTAAAAACTGCACAAAACCGAAACCACATCACGTTTTCCTGCGGCTATGCATATTCCATACTTTTGTTGTCTGGGTTATTTCTGAGCTGGAATCTCGCACATCTCGTTGAAGTTTAGTTGGGCTAATTTGACAGCTTTTGACGAAGCTTTAGTCAAGTTCTTGTTAGCAGGGAAGTGAAACCAGATTCTACGGATTATTTAAAGCCAATTAACTAATGAGAATTGAGCTTCAATATGTTTGAAGTTCTACATTGTCCAAATGTCTACCTTTTGTTAACCATTTTCCTAACGCACACAATAGGCCAGCCATCAATCAAGGGGGTAGCTGGAGAGGTAGAGAAGTGATTTACATGCCAGCGCGTGTCTTTTGTTTAATTGTTGCCTGCCCACACATCATATCCAAAAATCCGCTCTCTTCTATTGGTTTTATTTTCCACAGATAATTGATTAATGTCTGTGGTTGTAAACGATTTTTGGTTTTAATTATGCCCCAGCCCAAGCATCAACGAACCAATAAATCATAATCCATCAAAGATTTCGGTCGGATTATGTGCCGATGTTTAATTGAAGTTACGTAGCCCCAGCAACTTGAACTTCGTCGAGTTTCGCTAAGAAGCGGAAGTAAATACTTTGCCAAAAATACTTAATGTCAAGAGAGAACAATATGAAAGAGGAGGTTTTGCGTACCCGGCGGACGACGGCAAGAAGTCACAAGAATCTACCCCACTGACATAATAAAAACTCCAACCGAAATGCACACGCAACAATTCTATGCCGGAAAAGGGCTGATGTGGAGGCGTGGCTGGCTTACCTCCCGCTGTTCTATCCCTCAATTGTTCTGTACTGTTGATTACAATCACTTGAAACTTGTGAGGCAGTTTGTTTTGCAATTGCAGCAGCATTAACCCAGGGATGGTGCAGAGATTTTTTATCATATTAGTTGTTTTTTTTACGTTTTAGAAATCGATCAGAATATGCGACAAAGATAAATTAATTCGCTTGGACGGCTGAACAAAAAAGTTGAAGACTCGACCCGCAATGCTGAAAAATTATTTTCTACACAGAGAAAAAATTCGAGTACACTCGACTCAAAATGAGCACAAACGCTACCAAAAACAGTGCATGAACGGTTTTTCTCATTTGCAGTACAATATTCTCACTTTAAGAACCATTTTTCTCCAATGAAGTTGAACTTTCATCATGAACATTTAACTGAATAAAATTTTAGAATGTTTTATTCTCGGCAACTCATTTTCTGAGCAGGTTTTTCCCTCTGGTTATTTATCCGGTATTAGTATAGTATTATTAAATAAGCTAGTCAAACAAAATTTTAAATTTAAGCAAAATACAAATTAAAAAGGCCAAAGCTTCAAATCAATCCACTCAGCTGACTACTCCGTGAACCAAGTAGATGGACTTCCAGCTATGAGTCCTTGTTAATGCTGCCAAAACAAAATTCTGGGATCTTATATCAGCTTTCTTGAACAATATTTTTTATTTCACATGTGTCATCTTTCATATCTGCCATGTTCCGGTTTTTTACTTAAGTGAATTCGAATATGGTACAAGCTCTCTTTTCTATTAAAGAATCAAGGAAATCCGTAAGAAACCTTAATTTTCTACTTAATTTTTATTCGTTGGATTAAAACTCAAACCTTTTAATCTGGTTGGTATCATTTTTATAAATTAGCACATTTGCCGCATTAAAGCTCGGTAATCTTTGTCGAAAGTGAAAACCGAAACAGGCCTATATAGGTCTTTGATAGTACCCAAACTTCATCTCAACTACGATTTAAAGGGTACAAAAGAGTAATATGGAAGCCTACAACTCCAAATCTTAACTCGCGAACTTATACATATACATATTTCCAATTTTTCGAGGTCAAATTTAAAAACTATTTCGCAACTTGTCAAGCCTAAATGAAATTGCTTATGAAACAAATTAAAAGATCTAGCAAATATCTGAATATACTCATTTTTAGTTTAGATTTTTGGACTTATTTTGTTATATTTAAGCTTAGAGCAATATTTTCGCTCTGTTTAGTTAAAAAAAAGTGGATGTCATGGGACGCCCGGTAAGAGGGAAGCTCTTTTCGACGATAGATCTGAATGTAAATTTAAGTAGTGCCAAAAATACACTTTTTGTATTCGTTTGGATAAACTCAATCATGAAATAGCAAAAAAATATAACTAATTTTGAGAAATATATCTCCACCCCCTCTTCTTCCCTACAGTTAACACACTGTTAAGTCACTGTCGAGTGACTGTCAAGTCACTGTCAAGTCGCTGTCAAGTTACTGTCAAGCCACTATCAAAGAAACAGTATAATTTATCGCTTTCCCACACTTTCCACCCACTTTCCACACACTTTCCCGCCCACTTCCCTCACTTTCCACCCACTTCCCACTCACACCATTCCACTCCACACACAACCCACCTGCTGCTACGACAATGGTAAAAGTGGCTGCTTTTGCAAATACAAAATGAAAGTACAAAGGTATACCCTAAAGAATCTGTCGCAAGGACAAAAAGTTCTAGTCGGACGTCCGTAAAAATACTTTGCTTTAAAAAAAAGTTTTTTGAGTAAAATATTTTGTTTTTTTTGAAAAAATTGAGCATTTTGGTTGGAAACTTTAAAGCTGATTTCAATTTTGAAATTTTTGAATATCAAGTTGGAAAAACTACCAAAATTGAATGTCGAATCTAGCTTTTAGGTGGTGGTTTCCCTTTATTTAAGTGTACTCTATTCTGAATTATAGGTCTTCAGATTATTTGTAAGCAGAAAAAACTTTTAACAAACTACATAAGATTTTTTAGAATGTCTAGAACTTTAGATATATACATTATATAGAGAGAATTTTGCTTTTAATCTGTTTCTATATCCAACAAAATTTTAAATTATTCTGTTTTCGAGACTATTTTATGCAAAGCGCTATTTTGGAATGTCCAATAATTTTTTGATAATAAGCTTGAAACTTACCAAGGCTACAATCCCTTCGAGTACCAAACATTCAGAAATTGTAATTGTTTACATTTCAATTCAAAATATACTTTTTGCATAACGACTTCGCGAAGTCCAAACAAACAAAAGGAAAGTTAAACGAGAAAGCCAAGCTAACTTCGTCTGTGCCGAGGATATTATACCCTTGCAAATGCAAATGTCACAGTATAAGAACGCTTACATAAAAATCAAAAATTTTTTTAACTAAAACCCATTTTCCGACAGATAAACATCTGATTTCGACCAAATTTCCCAAATCTTTTTGAAAACATATCAAATTAACAATCGCCGAGTTTAAGAAAGATAAAATTGAAAACAAAAAAGTTTTTCTCACTAAGACTCATTTTCCGACCGATCGGTCCTATTGCAACCATAAGATATAGTCACCCGATGTCGATCAACTTTTTCAAATTAGTTTAATATTAAGAATCACCGACTGTAAGAACTATTTATTTGAAAAGAAAAAAGTTTTTTTCACTAAGACCCATTTTTCGACCGATGGTTCCTATGGCAGCTATAAGATATAGTCATCTGATCCGGTCAGTTCCGACATATTAGCAGCGTGCAGTAAAAAGAAGACTCTGTGTAAAATTTCAGCTCGATAGCTTTCAAACTGAGAGACTAGTTTGCGTAGAAACAGACGGACAGACAGACGGACAGACAGACAGACAGACGGACGGACAAAGCTCAATCGACTCAGCTCGTCGCCCTGATCAAGAATATATATAGTTTATGGGGTCGGAAATGAATGTTTCTATGCGTTGCAAACTTCTGGGCAAAATTATAATACCCTTTGCACGGGTATAAAAATGCTTAAATAAGCCTCGAATGTATTTTCTTGAATAGAAAGATGGGCGCTATCTAGCTTAAGGACCACTCTTAGTTAAGGTGATTTTTTGAATCTTCTGTAGAATTTCTCATCTGAACAGTTTTACTCAATTTTTAGTTTTCACTGCGATGTGGGTATCTTCGAACTCATCTCAATTTTTAAAATTCATTTTATTTTAATTGTGACCAAATGGCGTCTAAAAGACACAGCAACAGTATAGTACAAATAGATAGGGATTCAAAATAAGAGGAGGTGGAAAAGGAAAACATTATGAGTAATAGAAGAAGCACCTTCCGATCCGGTGGAATAATATCTATCTACTGCTCAGCCGGCACATAACAGCGAACATACAGGATGGTCATCTAGTTTTTGGAATTTGAACTATTCATAATTTGACTTTAAAAACGTGAAATGTCATTCGGAAAGCGACTAACATTTAGTAAAAACTTTGACATTTACGAAATGGGTCGCCATTCGCTGTGGTTCGAAGTGGAGAGTCCTCGACTCAAACTGTGCGAAATTTGAAAAAAACATTTATCAAAAAAAATGTTCCGAAAACTCAATTTGTGGATCAATTCGTGAAGCGAGTTCGTGAAACTGGAATGTTGGTGGATAAACCAACCCGTGTCCGTTCTCGTCCGGTGCGCTCGACCGAAAACCTTGCTGCGGTTGCTGAAAATGTGCGGGAACAACCATCGACGTCAACTCGCCATCGATCTCAACAATTGGACATTTCACGCACTTCTTTGATGCGAATTTTGCATAAAGACCTTGCCATGAAGCCATACAAAGTTTAATTGGAGCAGCAGCTAAAGCCAATTTACCATCCGAATCGTCTACAGTTCGCAAATTGGGCGAAAGATCGTTTGGCCGAAGATGGTGAATTTCACCGAAAAATCATCTTTTCGGATGAAGCACATCCGCATATCGTCGTCGAGAATGCACACACCACGGATTTTCAGCTCCATACTTTTAAACTCTCTACAAATTCTTTCTAATTGATTCGGGTTCGGTCTAGTACTCATACCGATATCATTACCAAATAAAAGTCCTCATTGAGGCAAAGCAAAGTCCTCAGCGAGGCAATGCAAAGTCCTCATCGAGTCAAAGCAATGTTCTAATCGATGCCAAGTAAAGTCCTCATAGAAGCAAACTTAAGCTCTCAGTCTATCAAGGTAAATTCTGGCCCTCAATCAAAGGACAGGTGTTCTTCTCCCAGAATCTACAATATTACACTTACTTAGACGGTATTTACACTGTGAAGCAAACTTCATGAAGTTTTCTCAGCAGTCGAGGTTTGTTATTCAACAAACCTAGAAGAATTCCCTTGATTTTCAAGCCTACTATGAAACTTCATGAAGTTTGCTTTATCGTGTAAATCCCGTATAAGTGCAATTAATCGAGGCAAATTAAAGCCCTCAATCTATCGAGGCACATTAAGTCTGTTGATCGAAGCACCAGTTCTATAAAGCTAACACCAAGAGCTTATCAAAGCAAGGTGTTCTGCTCCCAGAATTTACAAATTGCACTCAAATGCTTGAGCGCATAGCTCTTGTGAAGAAACTGTTGGAAAAATCCCACACTGGTTCCCATAGAATTGTCACCGCCGAAACCGGCGCCACTGATGCTGTCTCCAATCAGTTGCGTTTCCTTCTCTGTCTGACGAAGTCACTGAGTGGGGAGTAGATGCGGCGGTAAAAACTACAACAGCTCGGTCCATCTCTAGTCAAGTGTATCCTCATACCACCTCTGGCTGAAACGCACGGACAGTTAAACAGTGTATCTTTAAAAATGGCAGAAAAAGGAAGCCTATTAATTATATAAAATTAAAGTAAAATAAAATATAATTAATAAACACAAGAGACATCTTCCGATAAAGTTATCATAAGAATAAACCTTCATTCTTTGATTTTGACCCGGAATGGAAACCGCTCTGGATAACGGATTGCATAGGTTCAGTGGCTTACCGGTAACTTCAAACATTTGAAAGCCGAACCAAAGTTTATTATCATGACTGTTTCTGTTTTCGAATTTCCTCTTTTAGGAATAAAACATTCAAATAGCTTCGAATCTGTATAGAAATGTAAAATGTATAAAGTTTAAGGGAAAAAAACTCCCACTCCTCAATAAATATGTTCAAGAATCGTAAAGGACCTTCGAGCCGTATATTCTGGAAACAATGTTTTGTGGGCGTAGAGTCCCAAAATAAAATTGAGTTGTTTCAGTTATGAACACTTGTTAAAAAGGTTGATGCACAGGTCAAAAGCACTGGTATAAAGCTTTTGAGGTTAGAGTTTAACTGGTCGATGCTATGATTTTCATTACGGGGCATGTACAAACACATATACAAAGCTTCTGTGACTTGGCGTTTGCTACTGTTTTCAGAAATGTTTGCTACAAGTCTGACTTGGGATTCCCAAGCGGTCTAAGCAGTTCCTGCATGAGGTAGTCTCTGCCAACTCATTGAAGTTGGGCAAAAGATTGCTGATGATTGAACTGTTGTAAGTTTATGAAATAGCTATACGATCAACCAGCCTAGTTTCTAGTGTTGTGCGTGTCTTGTTTTAGAAATGTCATGATGAAAATCGTAACTTATTGACCTAGAGCCTGCTAAAAAGTTCTATGATTAATAATCCAAAGGTCACTAAAACAGTCACATTTTTTCATCATCAATAAAGTGAACAGAACCAAAAAGTTTTCTTTTGGTTTGGTTTGCGTGTTCACAACATTTTGTATTCCCCCAAGCCCATCTGAGGGTTAACCCACAACATGGTCATGCTCATGAGTGTACCCACAGTGTGTGTGTGTGTGTGCGTGTTTGGGGTAACATTTACGTATTCAGCGAATTGAACAGTGTTTACAATATTTCTATTGCCATGTCTATTTGTTGCTTTACGACTACAGCAAAAAGGCTGCACCGTTAATTTGATTGAACTTTTTGAAAAAAAACATGCAACATGAAAATGCACAAAATGAGATTGTAACAGCCAACGAGCATTCGCGCTCATTTGTCAGTTTTGCAACGCATTTGTCTTCTTTAGATGGGGGGGGCGAAAACGAAGCCATCAAGCCAGCAAATCGCATTAAGGACTCGTAATCAAAGTTTGTCGCATCCCTGTACGATGATTGATTTCACGCCAAAGCGATTTCAATCAGTATTTTCCCTGGAATTCTTAAACCATTTTCCTGGGTTAATTGTGGATTTCACATGCTGCCACTGACAAACTCTCCGTTCGTCTAGACGGACATTAGCACACACAAAAAAAAAAAAAAATCATAATGAAATCTGTCAGGCTACGCATATCCTTGCGCCAGACAACAACAAATTTATTACCTATTTAGCCTTAATAGCCCTGAAAATATTTCCAACATGTCTGTGTGTGTGCGATTAATTTGTGATTAATTGACGTTGAAAGGGTTTCCACACTCAATCCCAAATCACTTTCACTCTCAATCCCGCTCTTAAATCACTCGCACACTCAACTCAATTGGATTTTTATGGAACGGAAATTATTTCATAAACTGGCGGATGTTTAATATAAAATTCATTTATGCCTAAAAAATTGCTCTTAATAAATCATTTTCTTTGGCCACTTCAAGCAAAGAAATTTTTGATTACTTCATTAAGCGAGGACAACGACCACTGCTGATCAAATATAATTACTATGCCCTTCCCCCCTCCCCCCTAAAACTCCATTTATGTGTGCTTTATTTTATGCCAACTCATGGCCCATACCACCCACGGGTACACTTATTTAACGTATTTATTGTTTGCTAGCTGACCGAAAGCCAAACAACTCACGATATTCTAATTAAAACACATGCGAGCAGAATTCTTCTCAACTTGATCAACATCAGCCGCTTCCCTTTTTTTTCCCCCCTTGATGAATTTACATTGAAGCATGATTCAGCACTAATTCATATTTTGAAGGGTACAAAGCTAATGCTGAAGCTTAGACCTCAGTCAATGGGATCGAACCTATGTATATGTCTCGATGACATTTTCCATTAAGAAGAGAGTCAACCGAAACAGACAGGCACACACCTAATTTCTAGTGGAAATACCTGACGTGACAGCAGACCGTCTGTGAGTGTGTGTGTGTGCTATAAATATGGGCTCGGTTTCAAAAATTATAAAAATACGAGCAGTTGCGCATGCTCAACCCAAGCCAGGAGACACAATTGAGCCACAAAACTCACTGACATGCCCCGCACATGTGTGTGCAGCGGCCCAACAATAGCCCAAAAAAAAAAAATAATAATAAATGGACTTTTATAAATAGTTCAGTCTAGAGATGGCATTGTAAGATGATGTTCTAAGACGCTGCTCACGATCAATTGTACATTTTTTTTGAAAGGATTAGGAATGGATTAGGTTATTAGATCTGTCTAATTAGAGTTTTGCCTTTACACAGAAAATAAATTAAATTTAAGCCCCAGAAAAAAAAGGCTTCGAAAATTTGAAATTCTAAGTTTTTGTTACATAGGGTTTAATTTTAAACTTGGTTCATCCTATGATTTATACAAGTGAGTTAATATGGCAAAGAAAACTTTCATTAAAACTTTCGTCATTGTCTGCACCTAAACACTATTTTATCCAAAATATTTATAATGTTTGGCTTAACTTTTTGTATGCACAAAATACTTACGAGTACCGATCGTCTAAAACAGAGATGGGCGCGTCGCGACGTTCCAATGCACACGAGGCAGTGTGTGCATAGGACCTCTGCCGCGGCCGACTGCACAAAACCACACGTACGCTATAAGCATTGAAAGCTATTTATAAAACACGAATGCGGCGCACGCAAATTGTGCTTGTATGCGTGTGAAAAGTGTGACGATATGTGTGCATGCCCATCTCTGGTCTAAAACGACATTATATTTGACAGTGATTTGACAATCAGTCGCACAATATGGATCAGATTACAAAAAGTCGCTAGGCAATAGGTCTTTATTATACTCTTTACCAAAGGTACACCGAGTATATGAAGATCGTTCAAAAGTATGTAACAAGGGGAAGGAATTTCAGCATCAGCAGGGGAGTCGATATAAACATTTCCGTCGGTCCGTACACAGAGGAAAAAAAGATCCATTTTATGATGATATAAGATTATTATTAAAATGAACTTTTTAAAAATATCAATTTTTTCATATCATTTGGAAAGAAAACGAGAAGGCCAAGCTAACTTCGTCTGTGCCGAAGTTTTTATACCCTTGCAAATGCAACAGTCACAGTTTAAGAACGCTTACATAAAAATCAACAAATTTTGTAACTAAAACCTATTTTCCGACAGACAAACGTCTGAAAAAAGTTTTTCTCACTAAGACTCAATTTCCGACCGATCGGCCCTATGGCAGCCTTAAGATATAGTCATCCGATTTCGGCCCGATTTTGCGAATCTATTTGAAAGCATATAAAATAAGTCATCAGCGAGTTTAAGGACGCTAACAAAACTAAACAAAAATTTTTTTTACCAAGACTCATGTTCGACCGATCGGTCCTATGGCAACCATAAGATATAGTCACCCGATGTCGATCAACTTTTTCAAATTAGTTTGAAAGCGTTTAATATTAATAATCACCGACCTTAAGAACGATTTACTTAAAAACAAAAAAGTTTTTTTTCACTAAGACCCATTTTCCGACCGATCGGTCCTATGGCAGCTATAAGATATAGGCAACCGATTTTGACCAAAATTTTCAAATCTGTTTTAAAGTATATAATATTATTAATGACCGAGTTTAATCACGTTAACATTGGAAACAAAAAAATTTTTCTCACTAAAACCCATTTTTCGACCGATCGGTCCTCTGGCAGCTATAAGATATAGTCATCCGATTTTGACCAAAATTTGCAAATCTGTTTGAAAGTATATAATATTATTAATGACCGAGTTTAATCACGTTAACATTGAAAACAAAAAAGTTTTTCTCACTAAAACCCATTTTTCGACCTATGGTTCCTATGGCAGCTATAAGATATAGTGATCCGATCCGGTCGGTTCCGACATATTAGCAGCGTGCAGTAAAAAGAAGACTCTGTGCAAAATTTCAGCTCGATAGCTTTAAAACTGAGAGACTAGTTTGCGTAGAAACAGACGGACAGACAGACAGACGGACAGACAGACGGACAGACAGACGGACGGACAAAGCTCAATCGACTCAGCTCGTCGCCCTGATCAAGAATATATATAGTTTATGGGGTCGGAAATGAATATTTCTATGCGTTGCAAACTTCTGGGCAAAATTATAATACCCTTTGCAAGGGTATAATAATATCTTTCTGATCCAAATTAATATCATTTACTTAAATTGATATTGAATAGTTTCTGAATGATATTTAAAATGTAATAATGATACGTTAAAAAAAAACGATTTGAAATTTTTTACTTATCAATTTGATATGCACACCTGATCATATTAATAGGTACACACCTGAATTTTTTAATTATAGATGGTTTTTTCGTACTTTCAGTGTTGAACACTTTTTAATTTTTGGTTTTTTGTTGTTGTCAAAGTCTGGCCACACTGTGACAAAGAGTTGAAAGAGGGGCTGCCCCGTATATCAAAGCTTTTCTATAAATTGCGAGTCCACCACACATTTCGCCTGATCATAATAATAGGTACAGTTTCCGTTTCTCACAAGTATCAAGTGAATAATTTTGTAATCAGTGATCTTTTGGTAACTAAAGGTAAATTAAGTATAGCTCCTGTCAATACAGAGAATTAAATAATTATTTTTTTCAGAAAAAAAGGGGCGAAATTCTCATTGTACTAAAGAAGAAGCTCGATTGGTTCTTAGTCCGAGAAAAGAAGGCAAATCTTTACGAGCCATCGCCAGATTAATGAACAGGTCTCATAATTTTGTTAAAAATGCATTAGAAAGAAAACCAAGACAAGAAACCCGTGGAAGGCCACAAAAATCAACAGTAACCCTTGACCACTACATAGTAACTTTGAGCAAAAAGGACCCATTTAAGTCATCGAAGGCTATTGCAGCCGAAATTGGGAATTCAGTTAGTGCTCCAACTATCCGAAGACGACTACAAGATGCCAACCTACCAGGAAGAATTGCCAGAAAAGTCCCACTTATGCGCAAAAAAAATATCACCATGAGGCAAACTTTTGCAAGGGACCACAAAGACTGGGTAGGATGCACCGGGGAGAAAAAATGGAGAAACATATTATGGAGCGATTAAACCAAGATTAATTTGTTTGGGAATGACTGTGAAAGGAATGTTCGACGCCCTAATGGAAAGGAATTCCATCCACGGTTTACAAAAAAAACAGCCAAACATGGAGGTGGCAATATAATGGTATGGGGTTGCTTCTCCTGGTACGGCGTAGGTCCAATTTATCAGACTACGAACAAAATGAATGCTGAAGAGTACAAATCCATATTGGAAACAGTTATGGTACCGTATGCTGAGGAAAATATGCCATTACGTTGGGTATTTCAGCAAGAAAATGATCCTAAACACACATCAAGGCTGTTATCTAAATTTTTCGACGACCAAAAAGTTGACGTTCTGAAGTGGCCAAGCCAATCCCCCGACCTTAACCCCATTGAAAACTTGTGGGGAGACTTAAAAAAGAAATTGGCAAAACATTCATTTTCAAATAAACAAAAATTATGGGAAGGTGTCCAAAAACTGTGGTATGAGACACCAGTAGAGACCTGCCAGGCTCTTATTAAAAGTATGCCAAAACGAATAGCAGTAGTGGCCAAAAATAGAGGTGGATACACTGAATACTAAGTTAGGAAATACTAATTTACCTAAAAAAAGAACACAAAATGAAAATTAAAATTTTTTTTCTAACCAACACATGAAGTGTACCTATTATTATGATCACACTGAAAACGTATCTGAAACACAAAATGATCTCTTTTATGTTATATTATTATTCTATGTTACAATTAAGTTTATTTTATTAAAAACAAATAGTTTAAGAACCAATGAGAACAAATTTTAAGTTTGAAATAATGAATAAAACTGTCTTCTGTTACCTTAGAGTCAGAGTTGATGTGTGTACCTATTAAGATGATCAGGTGTGTATATGTTTTAGTCATCCGATTTTGACCAAAATTTGTAAATTTGTTTGAATGTATACAATATTAATTATGGCCGAGTTTTATGACGCTAGCATTCAAAACAAAAAAGTTTTTCTTACTAAGACCCATTTTCCGACCGATGGTTCCTATGACAGCTATAAGATATGGTCATCCGATCTTGACCAAAATTTGCAAAACTGTTTAAAAGCATATAATATTAATAATGGCCGAGTTTAGGGCCGCTAACATTGAAAACAAAAAAGTTTTTCTCTCTAAGACCCATTTTTTGACCGATAGTTCCTATGGCAGCTATAAGATATAGTCATCCGATCCGGTTGGTTCCGACATATTAGCAGCGTGCAGTAAAAAGAAAACTCTGCACAAAATTTCAGATCGATAGCCTTAAGACTGAGAGACTAGTTTGCGTAGAAACAGACGGACAGACAGGCAGAATTTTATACTTATCAATTTGATATGTATTCATATCGGAGTAAAATTGATATGAAAAAATATTTTTTCTGGATGTATCAACAAACAGATTTCGAAATTGGTAAGAGATAGAGATTTGCAATAAACGTTCCACAGTTTCGCAGATAGATGGTTCAAACCTTTTACGTATATTTAGTATTCAGTATTAAGGAATGGTGAAGATCGAATGAAGTATAGTCGAGTTAGAAGAAAAACAAACAATTGTGATGGAGATTGATTGAATTTTGTAAATCTATTGATACACTTTAATTAGGAATTGATCAAGCTATTCTATAAAGTGAATGAAATAATATTACAAATTTTTTTTTTTGATGCAACAGCTTCGCAAAGTTCGACCATTTTTCAACTTTTGAATAAATGGAAAAAAATGTGCCTAAAAGTGCTAAGTTAAAAGCACAAAACCTAGAGAATTGATTTTTTTTTTTCGTGTCTTAAAGGATGAATTTAGAATACTAGCCACGCCCCCTTGCTTACTCTGCCCACTTGTAAAAATGTAATATGGATATATATGCATTTAATGAAATTTTTACACTTTGAACGAAGAAATTTTCAATCAGGGCAACCATTTCAGGCGTAAGCATTGATTTTAAGTCCGGGATGGGTCTCACATTGTTGAAATTATGCAATTTTGGGATCCGATGAAGTTAATAACATGTTGAAAAGAGCACCTGCAGCTTTCCCTGTGTTCCGGCACTAAAATGCAGTTTAAAATGTGTAGAAAATTTAGGTATAGCTTCAACTTCTGTAGACATAAATTTTTTTTATTTTTTTTTACTATAATTTTTTTTATATAAAATTTTTTTAATAAAAAATTTCAACTTTTTGCTTAGAAAATTTTTTTTTATAAAATTTTTTTTTTCTGGTTTAAAATTATTATAATATGTATTTTTAAATATATTTAAGCCATTCACATTTTTTATTTTATTTTTGATCAAAATCTGAAATTTTTATCAAAAAATCAAAAGTTAGAGTTTAAGAACTTTAAGAAAATCTTTGAGGTTTGCAGATTATTAGGAAAAAATCATGTGCATAACTCAAACGGTGCAAAATTTATATTTAATGCAAGATGTTTTATAAAAACGAGCCACTGTGCGGCGATGGGCAGCACTTCACACACTTTATGGTTGCTTTGCCACTTTTAACTTGATTAAACGCAAACTTTGGGGGGTACAGAGTACATTAAAGTCGGTCTTGACCGACTTTCTTACTTGTTTTTGTTAAGCTTAACCGAATATTTCGATTTGGAACATGTTCAGGTTTAGCTGCTCTTTAACTTTCCGTAAAAATAGTTGGGAATTCCGAGTTTGAACTAAGGTTGTAGGTATTTTAAGAATTTCAAAATCGATCAATTCAAAACTCATAATTCCCAAAATCGATGTTATATATAGTACATATGTATATCTAGTCCAAAAAATGTATATTAATAAAGAGTTATTTTGGGAAGTCTTTGAAAATCACCGAAAAGATTTTAAAGAACATCTATTTAATGACACTCGATATAAGCATTTGAATAGCAGTTCTATTAGAAGTTGACGTTAAAACTATTATTATTTTCAAAAGAACCTTAGAATAATAATTTTAAAGCTAATACAAGAACCACTAAAGCAGGCAAGGTGTTTCGTCTTAAGCCTTGTAGGATGCTGATGAAAGATTGAATATTAAGAAGTGAAATATAAGATTAAATAGTTTTGAAGTAAAATTGATAATCTTATTGAAGCCTTATGATTTATAATAAACGGAGCTCATTTTAAATTTTTAGAATAAATATCAAGTGCTGGAATTTTTTGGATAGGGCTTCGACTGAAACACCAGATCTCCCTTAAAGAAGTATCAAATATTAGAATCGATCGTTACTTCCGTCGTAAATATTCATGAATCAGTTCTGTAAGAGAACTCAGAACTAGAGTGCCGGATATTTATAACTATATCGATATTGAAAGAATATAATTTCGATTTTGATATTTGGTTGTAAAAACATCGATATAAATATACCCATCTTTACAATAAGTAGGTCCATTGAGGTAATTACGTTGTCATTTGATGATTTTTAAAAACTGCATTCAGGTTGGGTTCAAAAACTAGAGTTCGGATTATAGATATAGATTTAGGAACTATTTCTCTTCTTCCAGATGCTGGTATGTGTCAGAAACAGATGCAGTTTACTCTGTCATTTGTCCGTTTTTGTGATAAATGGCTCTATGTATGTGAGCGGATTGGATTAATCTGCTCCCTTTATTTACGGTTCTTATGGAAAATATATAATTAGGTTTACAGTTAACAATTATAAGTGATTACAATAGTTCAGCTTTAGATTTAACACACGGCGTTTTAAGTGTTTTATGTTTGCAGCTGTTATGCTGTTTCTCTTCTTCTTGTCTCGGCTGCTTCTTTTGCTGTGTTTCGGCTGTGTTTCTCTGCTGGGTCTGCTGTACTGCTGCAAGTCTACTGTTAATTCTCTGCTTTTGGTCTGCTGTTATTTCTCTGTTGTAAGTCTGCTGTTAGCCTGCTGTTTCTGCTGCCCAAACTCCGCGGTACATCTGCTGCATGAACCTTTATCCCTTTTTACATGTATTAGAATTTTAATGTTGAACAAAGGATATGTATTTCGAAATAGCTTATTTTAGCCAACTCTTGGTCATATAATGTTTGCATATAACTTTAAACATGAACACAACAACAATACAAAGAAGTCTGTTCAACTTGACTTTGTTTATTGCTATCGGGTTTTGAAATTCCCAAGCAGTCATAGCAATGCTGTCTGCTGACTTGCAAACAATGGGCAAATTCTACTGAAGATAGAACCGGGAGCTTATTGAAACAACTGTAAAGTCGACCAGCACCCTTTTTTTTTGTGTTTGTCAGGTAACCTCACTTTTTGTGGCCGAAATCAACAAAAATATCGACGAAAAATTTTACCAAAAAATATTGGATATCCGATATATCGCCTAAGAAAAAAATTCGATACATAAATATCGATATTTCGATATATCGATATTATTTCCGGCATCCCTAATCCAAATGCTTTGGACACAGCATTGAAATTCGTCGAGTTAATGTGGCTGTGGTACATTTTTATCCGATATATCGTTAATGAAAACATAGATCAAATTGTCTCGATTTCCTGTTATACTGAAAATGAGTACAGAACTTGGGACTGGACATTATCGCCACTTTTTGGATATTTTTTTGCATTGCTTGCTTTTATTGCATTCTAAGGAACTTGCAAAAAAACCAAACGCGTAGTTTCCAAACGAGATCGTGAGTACAATGTTCTAGTATTTCATACCATTAAAATCTAATTTGAAATAAGAGTGGGATACATTAGTAATTAACTACTCCGAAGAATATTAAGTTCTTAACTATAGGACCACAGTTGGAAGTATTTAGTTTTTATACTCTGTACCAAAGGTACACAGAGTATATTAAGTTTGTGCAAAAGTATGTAACAGGGAGAAGGAATCGTTTCCGACCCTATAAAGTATATATATTCTTGATCAGCATCAACAGCCGAGTCGATATAGCCATGTCCGTCTGTCCGTCTGTCCGTCCGTCTGTCCGTCCGTCCGTCCGTCCGTATGAACGAAGAGATCTCAGAGATGGTAAGAGATAGAGGTTTGACATGTATGGGGCATATATTTCTTATACTTGCAGGCAGATCAAGTTTATTTTCAATTTTTGCCACGCCCACTCCCACCCCCGTAATTTGGAAAAAACGTCATATCTCCTACAGTTTTGAAGATAGATCGTTCGTACCTTCTAGAGATACCTTGAAAACAAAATTATTTATCGATTTGCTGAAGAAATGATAAAGATCGGATGAACGATACTCAAGTTATGAGCAAAAAACGGCCAGTAAACACTCAGCACTCAGTTAAATTCAAGGTTTCAAACAGTTTTGGAACCACGAAAGTTCGGGCTCATACTCGATTCGGACCATGAACTGATCCTTCGAAGATACAGAATATTTCGTGAACTTAAATCGGACCCCTTCAATTTGGAAAAAAATTAAATTGGAAAAATTATTATAATTTGTACTATGTGGTACATTTATTTTGAGATCTGGTTAAAAGGGTGGCTCCATTTTTATGGGTATAAAAAAGTCAACAAAAGGTTTACAAAAAGCGAAATCTACGGAAAATTCTAAGAAAATTTCACCAAAAAAACATGAGTATAAAACAGTGTTGTCCAAACTGCCAAAAGCTGGGGTAGGCTGGGATGGGAAGTCATAATTCTGCAGGCTTCGCAGCCGACACATGTATAAAGAGAGAGAATACGTGTGTTCTATAAATAGCACGCTCTGCGGCTTGCACTCTTACGATGCGCGTGTTCGGCTTTATGTTCTCTCACGTGACATTTGTATGTTTCTTTGTTGCTTATGTTGAAATGTCAACATGCTTACTTTGTGTTTCGCTGCTACGCACACATAAGCAATGCTTACTTGTGTGAGTTTGGACACCGCCCGCACAAATCGACCTTAAGTTTTAAGCAATTTATCGACTATGTCTTTTACGAAGACAATAAGATACACTTCCCAAAATTAAATTAAAGCCACCTATGTATATTTTGTGATAAGAGAAGTCTATAAGAGAACAAAATATGAAAAATGAAAGATCAATAAATAATGGATCTAGTCTCCAGACTTATTGATAAGCTCGTAAATGCGCTTAGGCAAAGAGTTTGTTATGATTTGGAACTCTAAATCCGGTATTTTGATCCATTTCTCGGTAATAGCTTTTCAAAGTTCCTCAGTCGAGTTGAACTTTCGTCCGCCAGTATAAACACGACGTGCAAGCTTACCCCACATGTTCCGGAGAACGCGCTATTCACTCTAAAAGCTTGATTTTCTTATTGCACAACCACTCACGACTGACCTTGATCCTGAACACAACTTTCTGCCTTATTTTATAGGTTAAAACTAATCCCCTCCCCTGCACGCTTCCATCTCTAGCTCCGCTTAGAACATCCAGACTTGAGTGCGTGCTCATTGCCACATGTGGTTGCATATTGAGTTTACTTCTTCTACTTGGTAAGTAAATGGTGTGGCATGTTACCTCCTGTAACTCTACCTAAGGTTGCATATGCCGCTATAATAGCACAAACAATATAACCCATAACTCAAGGGCAACGAGCTGCATAATTGCGCTGAGTAATTCTCACTTTATTTCGGGGCCAGTTTCTAATTGAAATTGTGAAGAAACAGAGGGAGAGAAAGAGATGGGGGGAGAATCCATTTCAGATTAAGAATAAAAATAAAAACAAATGAATTTAGAATTTTAAGTTTGGTGTGGCCAAAAAAAATGACACGTACTGTCTTAATCTACATTTTCAGGGGGAAGGGCAGACAAATTGTGACCCATATTTGAAATATGAAATATAAATAACAAGTATAGAAAATCTTATCAGTCTTTAAGTCAAAAGTGCCAAGTGGTGACTCATGCAAGATTAAAGGAAAGCTATAAAATTTAAGAAGCAGTATGAAACAGGTCTGTTTTAAGTTAATAAATTTAGTTTGTCGCACTGAATTCTGATGTTTTGTTAAAAATTTCTCTCATTTTTAAATATTTCTTTAATATTTAATGCATTTCACTTCATTTTCAGTGTCTCTACAAAACCAGACCTTTCATCAACTCAATACATTCATTTAACCTACAGGTAAGTCAGTCAAAACTCCTACCGTCTCATCTCTTACTTTGTACCTGTGCATTAAATTTAGGTCCCTTTTTGTTTGTTTGGTCTGTATTATCACAACGAGCATATCAAATAAATGCGGGATTATGTGAATATTTCGCTTAATGAGAATTTTCGGACCACACGGTTGCTGCTTTATTTTCTTTTTTATTTTTTTTTTTTTACCGGACGGAACTGCGACCTGTAAAAGTTGTTGCCTTTGTATGGCGGCGCTCTGCTCTGGCTCTGGCTGGCATTAAGAGATGCCTATCGGTGACACCTGAAAGACAAGGGGACGTGGTAGTAGACGAAGACGATGAAATGCGATCCGATACGAACGATCCCTATCCCTGGCACTCGTTGGCGGCGCACTTTTTGGCAAAAATTATTACTCTTCGGTCTCAACAGCAGCCCAAAAAAAAAATACAAAAAATATATAAGAAAATAGTGTGAGGGGCACACAATTTCTACTTCACACAGCTGGTATTGAGTTTCGTTTGTCAGTTTGTTGTCTTTCATTGAGTTTACCTGTGGACATTTATCTTTTGTTTCTCTCTTTTGTTGTGTGTGTCGGCATATATCGGTATCTCTATGGCTCTATCTGGCTTATTTTGTTAACTTCCTTTTTCCGTTTGTGTGCGCAGCTTTTTTGTGCTCCATATAGTTAGGTTAGATCTTGATATCTATGCGGTATGCCAATGTAATTTATGCTCATTTCTATACAAATAAATTGAAATAAGATACCAAAGTGAACTGTGAAAGTTTTGCACCTTGGCTGTGAGATGTGATCTGCTAGATAACTTTTGACATACTTATTTGACAGAATTTGAAGTAATTATTAAGTAAATGATTGTTGGGGTGGTCCACCCTGGAAAAAAAAATAACTCAGCTGCTGTTGCTGAAAACCTGTTGCCCCCTGAAACAAAAATGTTGCCAAGTCCACTGCAACATACGAGTATGTCTGGCAACACACGTGCTGCAAACGAAATACACCCGCAACAAAATGAAAATGAAACAAGTTCCACACCCGACAACGAAGCCTTTGTCTGCCGAATGGGGCCAGTTTCAGTTGCAGTTGGACGGGGGACTTGAGTAGGACAGCAGAGTCGGCCGCTATAGCTTTAGAAGTCTTTTAAGTTGATCTTATAGAATATTTAACAGATAGATATGCTGACCGTTTTTAAGGCACTTGTCTGATTATTTTGCCCAAAATTAAAATTAAGTTCAATAAGCACAAAATGTATTCCATTTTATTTAATCTAAGAATTTAGCAAGAATAAATTCAAGCATGAGTAATATAAATTGCTTCAAATCATGAGCAATTTCCGTTCTTCCCCTTACACATGAGTACAGAACAGTTTACATGGCTTTTATGAAGCGAACGTCATGAAGTCCTAGACTCCATGATAATTACCAATACTTCCAAATTAAGGCTGATATCTGTACTAAGCCAAACCGATGGGTTATTCGAAAACATTATAAAGTAACTAGCTCAGCTCGCGTACAAGTTTTAAGAATCCCTAATGTAGTATAACCAAGTATAACCGATTCATTAGCATTCACGTTACCAAAACTGAGCTTATTTTAATAAGCCGGAAATACCTTTGAAAGTAAAAACAAATCTGATTTTATAATAAACTAGCTCATATTACCCGTTCTTGCCGGGTGAGCTTATACTTAAATATTTATACCAGGTTTTGAAGCCGGTACTAAACCGAACCGAAACCAAACTATACCAAACTCTTAATAAGTTCTTGCAAAACGAAAAATTAAATGAATTTTTGAAATTTTTAATGGTATTGAAAGTGGAATTTGTAAATTCTTACTTTAGCTGATACTTTCTAGTTCGGTTCTTACCGTTTCTATATTGCTTACCAAGCTATTCGACATTTCGTTACTGCAATTATTGTTGTTGAAACTAAAGGGTGGACCGAACTTATTTTTAAAACAAAATTTCAACAGAAATTAAAACTATTTTCAAAGCTTTCATTTCTAGGGTTAGGCTGTGGGTCGTTTATCATACATTCAATATCTGTTTAATCTGGTGTGTTCCAGAAATCTCTAGATATTTCGAATTTAAACTGCTTGGGTTTATATGTGAAGTGCCACAAATATGCCCGGCTACTAGATTGGATGTCAAAAGTTGTGCGATTTGATACCGACTGCTCAAGGCTAAGTAAATTTAATGCGTACGGGTTTACCAACCTATGATCTAGTATCAGTAGATCACCCGACCATATTCTTTACATATTACATATTAAGTCCTCTTAATTTAGTTCCAAATCAAATCTCTAGAAATTTCTAGAACACACCCGAATATATAATAGATGTAATGATAATGTCTGCTCAGTTAGCGTTCAGAATAAATCATAATAAAATACTGTCTGCAGTCACAGTTATGGCAAACTATAAAGTATGGCACTGAATGCCTTAATACTGGCGTCACCTGATGGGAAGAAATCAGCCGTCAAAACCAAAAGTCGAGGGTTCGAGAGTCATGGCCAGACCCAAGTGAAGTTTTTTTTTTATACCCTTGCAAAGGGTATTATAATTTTGCCCACAAGTTTGCAACGCAAAGAAATATTCATTTCCGACCCCATACACTACATATATTCTTGATCAGGGCGACGATCAGCTATCGACCTGAAATTTTTGCACAGAGTCTTCTTTTTACTGCACGCTGCTAATGTGTCGGAACCGACCGGATCGGATGACTATATCTTATAGCTGCCATAGGAACCATCGGTCAAAAAATGAGTCTTAGTGAGAAAAACTTTTTTGTTTTCAATGTTAGCGTTCTTAAACTCGGCCATTATCAATATTATAGGCTGTCAGACAGATTTGCAAATTTTGGTCAAGATCGGATGACTATATCTTATAGCTGTCATAGGAACCATCGGTCGGAAAATGGGTCTTACTGAGAAAAACTTTTTTGTTTTCAATGTAAGTGTCCCTAAACTCGTCCATTAATAATATTATATGCTTTAAAACAGATTTGCAAACTTTGGTCAAAATCGTATGAGTATATCTTATAGCTGCCTTAGGACCGATTGGTCGGAAAATGGGTCTTAGGAAAAATAACTTTTTTGTTTTCAAGTAAATCGTTCTTAAGGTCGGTGATTCTTAATATTACACGCTTTCAAACTAATTTGAAAAAGTTGATAGACATCGGGTGACTATATCTTATGCTTGCCATAGGACTGATCGGTCGAAAATAGTTCTTAGTAAGAAATTTTGTTTTGTTTTTAATTTTAGCGTCCTTAAACTCACTGATTACTAATTCTGTATGCTTGCAAATATATTTGCAAAATTTGGTCGAAATCGGATGACTATATCTAAAGGCTGCCATAGGACCGATCGGTCGGAATATGAGTCTTAGTGAGAATTACTTTTTTGGTTTAAATTTTATCGTTCTTAAACTCGGCGCTTTTTATACTCTGTACCGAAGGTACATAGAGTATATTAAGTTTGTGCAAAAGTATGTAACAGGGAGAAGGAATCGTTTCCGACCCTATAAAGTATATATATTCTTGATCAGCATCAACAGCCGAGTCGATATAGCCATGTCCGTCCGTCCGTCCGTCCGTCCGTCCGTCCGTATGAACGAAGAGATCTCAGAGATGGTAAGAGATAGAGGTTTGACATGTATGGGACATATATTTCTTATACTTGCAGGCAGATCAAGTTTATTTTAAATTTCTGCCACGCCCCCTCCCGCCACCGCAATTTGGAAAAAACTTCATATCTCCTACAGTTTTGGAGATAGATCGTTCGTACCTTCTAGAGATACCTTGTAAACAAAATTATTGATCGATTGCTGATGCTGAAGGAATGATAAAGATCGGATGAACGATACTCAAGTTATGGGCAAAAAACGGCCACTTAACACCACCCACCCACCACCAATAACCACAGCAACATACCCCTAACCGTTCAACACATGCAATCTTAGTGCGAGAGAGAAAGAGAGAGAGAGAGAGAGAAACGTAGAGAGCGCACCGCGTTGTGCGCGTGGTGTTAACTGGCCGTTTGACTCCTGAGCAAATGCGTGTGTAAGGGTACAGAGTATGTTATAGTCGGGCTTGACCGACTTTCTTTCTTGTTTTATTTTGATATGTTTTCAAAAATATTCGCGAAATTTGGTCGAAATCAGATGTTTATCTGTCGGAAAATGGGCTTTAGAAAAATTTTTGATTTTAATGTAAGCGTTCATTAGCGTGCATTAGCTATTGCGCTTGACTTGAAGTGACAATGCGCTTGCACTTGGAAAAAATACGTTTAAGACATGACCATTTTAAAGCATAATGTACGAGTAAGTTAAACGAGAGGGAAAAGCATGGTAAGTGATCAAGCTTTAGTAACACACATGCTTTCTTCATAGTTGCGACATTATCAGTTACAGCTGTTAGAACTTTCTCGTGTCAATATACTTAGTAGAGTTTCTGATTTGTGAATGTTAAAAGTTTCTGCGTAGACAAAACTACCGACTGTAATTCAAAATTGTTATTTATGAAATGGCAAGTAACTGTTATATACCCTTCTGTAGCCCTGGACGTCCAACAACCTGTGGTTAGCCGACATAACCTATATTGTTTAAAATTGTCATTATGTGGGCTTATTTGTCCATATTTTCTCTTATTTATTTCTATTTAATTGAAAACATTTATATTATAAATTATAAGTTTTAAAAAGTTCTCTTACAATTTCCCCGCTTCCTCTGCCGACGCTTTTAATGATGGTAGAAAAGTAAAAACATCGATGTCGGAAAAAAACATCGATGTTTGCCATTTCTTTCAAAAATCGATACATCGCTAAAAACATCGATGTTTTGTCCTGCTCTAGCGTTTACACTCACTGTCAGGCTCTGGCATACATGTGTGGACTCTTGCCGCAGGCAGTGCCAGTTGACTGTTACCGTATATTTTCATACAAATCCGTCGAAATTTCCATATATTCTTCTCAGAGTAAACATATTGCCAGACTACTGACATCAAAAAATCGTACAACCTCTCATTTAAAGACGAAAAGGATCGACCACTAAACGTTCGTGTGGTATCCAGATTGCTGCATGAAAAATGTACAAGTTATTTGGAAATAAACTGATTTTCTATTGTCGTGTAGACTTTGCTTTTGACCACGCAACATTTAGCTTTTCTACAGCTTTTCTAGCCCTTGCAAATGCTGTTTTTGAAATGTCAACCATCGATGGTTGTGAGCATCGACGTTTTCCCTGCTCTTGTAAACGCAGCGTCTAATCTGAACATTTTGAACATCTTAGGGCCCAAGTTCTCAAAACCTTAGTTAAGATAAATTTCGCAAAAAATTTGTTACTCCCGTCAACCAGAGTTTAATTACGGAGTTAAGTACTCAACAAATATCGATAAATTGATATCGCTGTAGTGGTGTGACCCAAGATTGTATCGACCAATTCGTTTTGGTTTTGTGTGTTTCCGACAATCTTTATTAAAATTGTGCACAATGGACTATGGTGTAATTTTGTAAGGAACATTTGCAAGCTGTTGATTTTGCCTAACTGAATCGTTAGGCAAATTTGTCACCATCTTGTACACCTAGAAGAAATATAACGAATAGTTTGAATAAGAACGGTCTTGAACAAAAATCTATTGAAATCGAGCTAATTTGGTTCTCAATTTGGTTTTTACAGCAGAGGGGAGTGAGAATAAATAGTGGATAGAAATTGAATGAAATTAATTTTTCTTACCGAACTTCTAAAATCGAACAATTTTGATTCAATTATAAAATTCGATATTTTTATCTCTTGCTTTATAAATATATTCGGTGATTTGTCCGTTGCGTGAATTGAAAAATTTCTTCTTATTTATTATTATTTTGCTTTAACGATAATAAACTAGGCAAGTGTTTGCATCAGCTGTTTCAATATCAAAGATTTTATCGATAAATCTATCGGGAGTTAACTGGAGCTTAAATATTTAACTCACATTCTTTGTATTCTCTCTTTGGGATTGAAGCTGGGTTAATCGCTAAACAAGGTGTGAGACACTCAAATTTGTCTAAACTCAGGTTAGTTTGACTAACCGAACATGGAGAAACCGGACCTTTATTTTGTAAAATTTGTAATTTCTAAATAATTGAGCAGCATTTCCAAAGAATGAAAATGAATTCAATCCAAGACTTGATTTGAAATAGGGTATCCAACCGAAAAGATAATCGTTATCTTTAACCGAATCAAACCAAAACCGAAATGGATTTTATTTTGGGTAACCATAACCTTGCGGCTTTTTAAGTATTATGAGACCAAAAACCTTTGTAATATTTCATTATCGTCTGTGGAATGCACAAAAGTTAATTTACACTATTTCACCAAGTCCATATCATCGCTAAGGAAAGTGTCCAGGAATAGCAAATCACAAGTAAATGCATACATTCTAGATTTAGGCAGCAGCAGCAGAGACGTCAGCAGAAATTTTTGTTGACTTTTCGATTGCACCTTATTAAAGACTCCTCCTCCAACACCACCAACAGCTTAATAAATGTTAAAATAAAAGTTGGTCCAAAATGCAGCGCCAAAAAAAAAAACAAATCTGTTCCGAAAATATTTTACATTTGACAAAATCAAAAACGTTAGCCTGCGATCTGTGTAATAAAGAATTTGCGGTAAGCATGCAAAAAAATGACTCGCTTTGCATGTGTAATAATTATGTATTTAATTTTATATATAACACAGTACAACACTAAAAAAAACCCCGGCATGAGACCGTTAAATTATGATTAAAGGGACCTCTGTAAGCATCAGCTCATACCCAGTTTTTCAAATAAAGCCTTGGTTCGCGTTTTATAGGTACTTTTGTACCTGCAACACACAACGACAACAGTTTTAACTTAGTTTTTAAGGGTTTAAGATAAAAATCTGAAAAATTCAGCAAATGTGGACAGGGTCATGGGGAACGTTAAGGTACCTCCAGAAGGAGTTAAACCTTGAATATCTTTAAAAGCGCACGGAAAATTTTTATTTAAATCAATATTTCTGATGGTATAATGGACTATTGCATTTCCCTAAGAGATGGTACTCGACAGCCAAAAAACCGCGAATTGGAGTACCATTTTTATATTCACCCACGAACCACTCCATATGGACTATGAGCTAGACGTAAAAATAGACCGAACTGTGTTTTCAGATTCACAAAAAAAGGTTTGGTTCGCGGTCTATAGGCATTTTTGTACCAGCAATTGCCTTAGAACAACATTGAAACCAACTTCACCAAAATTATCTAATAAATTTTATGAGTTAAGTGCTTCATCACTAGCAGAAAATAGATCATATCATTATAAAATGTCTTCAGTGGACCTCCAATAAATCTTACAGTGTTATGCTAGTTTTCCTTGATCTGAAGCATTCAATGACTATTTGACTTAAACAGATCTCTGATTTCGGTAATAAGAAAAAAACGGTATGAGGCGATGCTTACAGAGGTCCCTTTCATCATCATCTCTGTCGGGTTTTTAAAAAAAGTTGGACTTTGTCGAACTGTGTAAACACATTCATACGTGTTGTGAAGTTCGCGGCACAAAATGGTCAGGCCTGTTCTCGGTCCTGAGTTCGATTTATCGGAATTTGTAAATGATTTCCATGAAATGAGTCGAAAATTTGGTTTAACGCTTTAAACGGTTTATATAAGGAAAATAATTTTTTCAATCGAAATCATTTGTCGCCAGCAACAAAATCGCTAATCACAAGCAAAAGTAATATTGCTTCAGTTTAGCCACAAGCTAAATAAGAGTTTAGAAATAGTACAAACGTTGCATTGTATGCGTTTCTTAATGGTAATAGATAGAGTTCTAATACCGATATACTCAAATGGTGGGAATGGGAAGAAAATTCTTATAAATACCCTAAACTGTATGAATTATCGAAAGTAGTATTAGCAGTTCCTTGTACACAAGTAAGTATCGTGCGACTATTTGCTGGTGCAAAAATGTGTAATGAATCCTTTAAGAAACCAATTGGACGCAATAAACTTTAAATGCATAAATGTCTGAGTATTAAGATCAAATCACATGTAATTTTCCTTTGAATATACAATGTATACTTAAACGGTTTGAAACAGGTAACTGAATCGCCACCGGACCGAAATGAAAACAGATAATCGCGAAACCGTAACCGAAACAATCTCGATTTTAATGACCGTAACCGGAACCGAAACCAAGATGATTCACCTGAAGTACCCAATCATTTGTTTTTGAATCCTTTTTGGAACCAAACGATTTTACGAAAAAGGTGAATCCAACTTAAAAATTTACCCAAACTAAATTACATTTTTATTTATAATGTTTCTTTCTTTATAGTCCTCAAAATAGACTTCTGTGTGGGCATTAAGCTCATTGCTCGTAACCAGACTAAATTGTAAATAATGGCAGCAAAGAAGTTAATAGTTAAAATGATTTATAGAATTTCTATCTCTGTCTGTGTGGGCCGTTGTCAAGCCAAAAAGTTTATGAGATCAATGGCCAGCACCTGGCCTACCTTGTGCCCACTTCAGATGAAATGTGCCTCAACCCCCGTCCACATCAGCTAACCCAGTTGACTTCATTAGGGAGCAAAAATTGCTAGTGGGTGGGTTGTTACTGGACTCGAGTGGCGAGCAGCGCCTAATGACATGGCTTGACGCTGAGCAGAGAGCTGCTGGCTTCAACTGCGGCCTTCTGTCTTCTGTGCGTGATAATGATACGAACCTTGTTGACACCCAAAGCATCCTTTAAGCCTTATGGGGGCCATGGTCCAATGGCGTGTCAAAATGTTGCGGCTCACATGCAACACGGTGCAAAATGGGAATTTGGATTGGACAACATTGCGTGTGTCCTTATCGCCGCTGGCAGGCTTAACTTAAAAGGCGTTAAAAATGCTAAATGCTCATTTGAGCAACAATTTATGGTGCCCCAACCAACCTACCAAAACCAACTTGTATGTATACATATATTTATTTATTGCCTGGCGATGGCTTCATTCCACTTGAACTATGCTCATTGTTTGCTTTAAAATGTGGGTAGGGTTACCCGTTTTTTTTTATGCAAATTCTGAAAATATTAAAACAACATAAAAACGACTGTAAGGAATACATAAACAATGGCAGGCACTAGGACTAGGTTTTTAGAAAGAGGGGAAAAGGAGTAAAAAAAACTTAATTGAATTTAAGAGATTTTTGTTGAAAACTGGAACCTTTAGTTTCCTCTTTTTCAAAACTTTGTTCTTCCATTCTCTTCTTTACCAACTTTGCAATTCCAAAAATGTTCGATTCCTTAACAAGAAACAAAGGTGACAAAATATGCCGCCAGAGCAGCAAAAAAGAAATATCATATTTTTCATGCCTTCATAATTGCGTCTCCTGACGCTTTTTTCCTTTACAAAAACTTTGCTGACAAATTCGTTGGAATCTTTTCCAAAACAGAAATGCCTACAAATGCTGCACTTTGTGGCCGCTGCTATCGATGGTAATTAATAAGCCGTGGCATTGCAATTTTTCCCCTTGCACTAATCGTTGCAACAAATTGCGGCATGTGTGCAGCACACGTTCCACCTCAAGGTGAAGGGGTCGGCGGCTGGGGGCATTGGATTACAAATTGCAAATGAACGCAAATCGATTAAGTTGTTTGCTTTGGCAGAGGAAGAGACGAGACGAGAAACCGCAGGAATGGCAAGAAAAAATATGAAATGAGCATGCAAATATGACAAGTGGAGTGGAGTGGAGAGTTGGTAAGGGGAGTGGAAATGTAGTGGAGATATAGTACTTGCTGGCCGGTATGCACGTGCTGAAAGACAAGACACATTAGCTTTTGTTCTATTGCAGTGAAAGTTTCCCTCAGAAGATTTCAGCCATTTGCATCGGTTCTGTTTTTTTTTTTTTGGTTTTTTGTAAGCGAAACAATGCGCGTTCCTTTCGGCCGGACTGAGAAATGTTTATTTAAATGCACAAAATGCGTTGACCAAGTCGGGACTAGTTGAAGTACAGTGGGTTATATACAATGAAGAAAGGACCAAAGGTTTTTTGTTAAAAATGTGTGGTTAGTTCAATAAATCGGTAATAAAAGCTGGACTGCAAACCGGAACTCTGAATTCTTTTTTGAACCATATCTAATGATATTTACTAAACCTGAACCTGTTTCGAACCAAAATTTTAGGGAAGTAAAATGTCGATTTATTGAAAAATTCTTCAAAAATTCTTAAAACTAGTAAAAGAAACGCCTGATAGCTTCAGTTCATAATGTATTTAAAGCAATCGCTTAGATAAGGGTACTTTTTCACTTACCCTGACCAAAGAAGAAAGTAGGAGATTGAGTTAACATACTTTATTCAGAGACTTCTCAGTAGCTTACTTTATTTTTTTGCCAATATCGCTTTAAGTAAATGAACATAAAGTTTTTGTGTATTACCATTTTATCATTTGGGCATTTGGACCCCCTGAGTTAATAAGACCAAGCTTATCTTATATGTGTAAGCAGGGCTTAATCCCGAAACGAATTTCGTTTCCGGTACCGGTTCCGGTACGTCCCGAAATGAATGTTTCGGTTAAAGGTTCCATTTCGGTTTTCAATTAATTTCGGATTTCGGTTTTAATACGGTACCCAGATTTTTATTTCGGTATACCGGTACGTACCGGTACGTCCACGTCTTATGTAACTAATAAAGCATTCTTGTGATTTGCTCGCGGTAACATAACTGCATTCAATGTGGTTGAGTCCTTACAACTTCTTAGCGGATTCATTACAAATTTATCGCCAGAGAACCTGCAATCTGAATTCTCATACAATTTTGGGAACTTTGTGGAGGATTCTGACCACCAGTTAATGTTTTCATGGTTTCAAACACGCTTAAGTGCGAGAAAAGTCTTAATGGAATCCAGTAACCGTTTTGCTAGAGATCCAGTGTATCCAAATGGAATAAAAATCACCAAAGACAAGATTTTCGGTTGAAGTTTAGTTGTTGCCACCTCCGCTGGTTCTAGTATGCGTACAATTTCGAAAACTGAGTCCCACACTTTCCGGTGCAGAAGAAAGTCATTATCTGCAGCCGCAAAACTGGAGCAAATGGTGAAGATGTCTTCCGCCAGCAAATATTTAAGCATCTTGTATGTAGAGCCCCAACTCGTGACCAAATCTACGATGCGATCTGCAGAGGTAAAAAAACCGAAACTGTACCGGTACCAACGTTTCGGTTTCGTTCCGGTTCTATCGGTATCATTAATAACGGTAAACGTTTTTCGGTTCTCAAGAAAAATTTGTATCGGTTCCGGTTCCGATTCCGGTACTTGATTTGAAACGGTTTATTTCGGTTAACGGTTCCGGTACCGGTTTCGGTATTAAGCCCTGTGTGTAAGACTTAACGAATCAGTGAATCGGGTTGTAACTTAACAAACGATTATGGTAGTCGATAACAATTCTAAAACTTACACTCACTTTACATTCGATGAAATCCAGCATATCTTGTCTAAAGTGAATTTTTGGACGAGATCTGGTAATTAAAACTTGGACTTGATGAACTATAAGAGAAATGGAATGATTAATTAATTAACTTCAACTTGGTCTTCAAACAAAATGTACAACTAATTTAGCGTTCTGTGATTCTCTTTATTGGGCAAGTATTTGCTTTCAAAGATTGTTTTAGAATTTTTAATACGCGCAAAGATTGGAACCCGTAGTTTAACTCCGCATCTGAAAGCAAATTAATAGAACCTTTTTAATGGCTTCTTATTTACAGAAACCAGCTGCTTTAAAGCTGAACGCTGTGTGAAAACTAAAAACTTTTATATTATTTGTTCCGAAATTTTGTAATTTATTTGGCGACCTTTCTAATGTATAATTAGTGAGTTTAGCTGGCTCTAGGTCCGAAAAAGTTGCGTATGTTCCCAACTGTATACAACTTATGCATTGTACCACCAAAATGAGCGGGTTGCCTGTACAGAACTGTTTGCATCGTTATCCCTAACGACTCTTCAGTAGGCTTTTCGCTGAAGAAAGCATGATTGCCAACTGCCTCTCCATACAATCATTGCTTAGATCAGTTGGGAACTGCTAAAAGCAATGAAAGCAAAAATAGACAAGCAATGAGTGCTTTCAACTTTCTAGTGGTAATGCTTTAGCTTTGAGGGTGAACTTTCCAAGTGCAAAAGCTTGAAACCTTTGGAGCGAGCTTAGAAGTGCCCGTTAATTTTGAAATGCGAAGCATTCAAAAAATCGTTTTTATACTCTGTACCGAAGGTACATAGAGTATATTAAGTTTGTGCAAAAGTATGTAACAGGGAGAAGGAATCGTTTCCGACCCTATAAAGTATATATATTCTTGATCAGCATCAACAGCCGAGTCGATATAGCCATGTCCGTCTGTCCGTCCGTCCGTATGAACGAAGAGATCTCTGAGATGGTAAGAGATAGAGGTTTGACATGTATGGGACATATATTTCTTATACTTGCAGGCAGATCAAGTTTATTTTCAATTTTTGCCACGCCCCCTCCCGCCCCCGCAATTTGGAAAAAACTTCATATCTCCTACAGTTTTGGAGATAGATCGTTCGTTCCTTCTAGAGATACCTTGTAAACAAAATTATTTATCGATTTGCTGAAGGAAGTTTCGTTTACAAAAAAGAGAGCGCGTAGTCTCTTATATAGATTTGTAATTTATTTGGCGACCTTTCTAACGTTTAATTAATGTTTAAATGTTTCGAAAGAGAAAACTGAACCCGGATTTTCGCTCACCATAACAATCGAATTAGATTCATCGAGTTTTTGTCATCGATTTGTGAACACGACCATTATTCTTACACCCAAAGAATTTTGATCAATATCAATTTGAAAAAATAGGGGAAAGCTAACTTCGGCTCGACCGAAGCCGGTTTTTATAAGGCAGCTATACGATATATTCATCAGATTTAGATTAAACTCGTCAAAATTGTGTGGAAACCGATAATATTCATAGCTGGAAAGCTTAAAGACGCTACCATTGAAAACAAAAAAGTTTTTCTCACTAGAACTACTTTTTGAACCGATCGTTCCTACGGCAGCTATATGCTATAGTAATCCGATTTGGATCAAACTTGGCAGAATTGTTTGGTAGCATATAGTATTGATCAGTAACAAGTTTGAGAGCGATAGAATTGAAAACAAAAAAATTTTTTCTACTAATACTTTTTTCAGACCTATCTTTTGTATGACAGCTATACTATATAGTTTTCCGATTTTCATAAAACTTGGTGGAACTATGTAAAATCATAGAAAACTGAAAAATGCGGGCGTTTGCACTAAACACAAAAAATTTTTCTCACTAAAGCTAGTTTTTTGACCGATCGTTCCTTTGGCAGCTATATGCTATAGTCATCCGATGCGGCCGGTTCCGACTAATGTGCAGCGTATTTCTACCAATAGGCTTCGTGCAAAGTTTGGTTAAGATAGCTTTTAAACTGACGGAGGAGATAGCATAGAAACAGACGGACATGGTTATATCAACTCAGCTCGTCATACTGATCAAAAATATTATTTTTTTATTTAATATACCCTCCACAAGGGTATAGCAAGTTGTCTCTGAATCTGAATCTTATTAATCATATCATATTGATACAAAAAACTATCTAAACCAGCGGTGTCCAAACTCACACAATCAAACATTGCGCTTGTGTGCCTAGCAGCGAAAAAAGAAGTAAACGTCACAACAAACAAATGCCTCGTGAAGTAAATCAAAAAGCCGAACAAACTCATCGTAAGAGAGCAAGCCGCCGAACGTGGTATTTATAAAGCACACGTATTCTCTCTCTCTCTCATACGTGTGTCGGCTGCGACGCCGGCAGAATTATAAGTTCCTATCCCATGGGATAGGCTTTTGGCATTTTGGACATCACTGATCTTAACCTAGAGAGTATCAAATTGATATTTTGGGTATTAGGTTAATATTTAGAATATTAATTTAATACTCCAAAGAATTGTCAGTTAGTTCGAAAATTCGGAAAGTTATGCATTTAAGTAAAACGAATCATGCCGAATTTGGAAGTGCAGAAGAGGCGTTTTTAGCGATTTTCACTCAGTTTTTCTGCGAGTGCGTGAGGAACGCAAGTTTGGGTCTCAGCAAGAGGCACACCATTGCAGTGACTTTTGTTTGAACAATATCCGCGCAGCATGCTGAGTGAGAGAACAATTTTTCCCAATGACGATTTCACTTCATTAGTGTAAATAAAATACATTTTGTGAGAGTTCAAAATAAAAGTAAAAATTCTTTAAAATTTTATAATTTAATTAAAATGGCAGTTTGTAGATAACTGAATTGATACTACAAACTTGATAACAAACAATATTAAACTGATACAAGCTAGTATCAATAATGATACTAAAAGTTTGACAATTGAAATATCAAATTGATAAGACCCAATATCTAAGCTAATACATAAAAGTGTGATCCTGATACAAGTTCAGTATCATTTTGATATCCTCGAAATAGCATTTTAAACTTTCGAACATATCAACTTGATTCGTGGAGTATTAAAAAGAGAATTTGAAACTCTGTAGCAGGCATGCCCAAAAGCAGCATACGACAGAGCACTCACTAATACTCACAAAGAAAAGCACCAATACCAATAATGAAATTGCTGTTGGTCAGTTTGCCTGCGCGCGGAAACACCAATCAAAAGAGAGAACCAGACCGGTTTTTGTTCTACGCGACGCACACACACGAAATCGTTTGCATGTGTGTCATTTTGTATACATACGTCGCGCCCTGCATGTATACGATCATTGATTTCCCATCTTCGGTGCAATTACAAAAACTAAACGTACTCAAAGAGCATACAGCTGGGCATCGCTGCTCTATAGTTTCAAATTGTTGACTAAATAGTGTCAATTTGGATGATTACTTCTTTTTTGGATGCAGTACTACTTGTATTTGTATTTTTTGCATCTAGTTTTTTCGGGTTTCATCGATTTAATCATTAATTTTTGTGCAGACTCATGTTGGACCATGTTCGGATGTGAAATAAGATTTTGATTTTGATAAGATTGCGGTGGAATGAAAACTAATTGGCAAATTATGCACTCGGACGAAGTGAATTATACTGAATTCTGTGATCAATTTAGAAATCGAAAAATTTTTGGTTCAATGTGTCCAGACGTTGTCACTGCCAGCAAAAACGAAAAGTAAAACCTAAAAGTCAGCCTCTGTAATTTCCGACTGTTTCATTTTCGATCGTTTCGCCTGGATTTGGGGTTACTCTCTTGTGTAGCTACTGCCAATCTCGCTTGGAGCCGTGGGTTGCAATAAGTAAAAAGAGAGCAACTTCATTCGGAATTGAGAACACAAAAACGAAACCGAAGTGGAATTGTTTTTGATTTTCTTTTCGAAAAGTTGTGGAAAATTTTAATAGTTATACATAGGCTGCACCGCAATAAAGAAGTTTTTGTTCAGAGGTTTGAAATAGTCGCAAACTTACGGCTCGGTTCACTTAGCTATTTTTAAAAGCATCTGAGGCGTTTTATGTTTTCGAACATTTCTTCATTGGTTAATGAGATAGTTAAATTATATTCGGCGCTACTTTCATAGCGAAGGACTTATCCAATTTTCCAAATCCAAATATGATAACCAATTGGTATTATGATTCGTCCTCTGTGATGCGTTTATCGTCTGATGTCTTTTCGGAGTCATAAAACAAAATATAGATTTTATCTTTCAAAAAATTATTAAATATCATTATTGAACCGAACCTTTTTCCAAAAAAATGGGTGAGGTTAATGGTGCGCTTCAAGAGACCCATAAAACGGGTAGCCGAACCGGTTCCAAGGGTTCTGTTCAGAATCGGTTTCCTGCCTTGGCTCACATTGACAACAAACCAAACAAGTGTAAACACTTTGATTAAGAATATTCTATAGAATTTCCGTTTTGCTAGAGCCTTTACTGTACTATTTACCTGCAGTTAACTAGCCAACATGTTGGCCCCCAAGACCAAAATGCGCTGGCCATCCAACTTGATTGCCCAGGCCATTAAGTGCAAAACCAAACTGTTGAGCATGCGCAGTCTGCGCTCCATTTGCGGGGGCTACCTCCGCTCGCCCCCATCCATCCGTCCGCTCTCCTGCTCCGGTTGCTGCTCTTGTGTGTAAGCGCGGCATAATGAGCCGCGCAGTTACATTTATTTTAAATCTGATATACATATTTCTCTTTTTTTGTTGTTGTTGTTGTTGTTGTTTTGCATTGTTGTTATTTGGCCTTTGTTTTTGGGCAGGCTGCAGCAGCTGAATGGCCATTGTTGCACACCGTCCTCATGGTTGTTGCCGTTGCCGCTGGCAACTCGGGACAAGTCTTTGGGTTAAGCTAGCTGCGGCTTTTGATAGATTCAAGTGTAATTTTGGGGTATACGAAATTGTTCATGGAATGGATTAAAAATAAACATAAATAATTATTGCAATAGAAATCTTAAAATTTGATAAGAAAATGCAACAGCTGGAGCCTTGATCTATACTGGGGTAGAGCATTTCCGATTCGGTTTCTGAGAAGCTACAGCTCCACCGTCTTCTTGTTTTGATTGTAGACTCGGACTCAAACTCAGAGGCCTGCCAGGCTACGCATGGCTGCCTAAACGCAAATGTATGCAAAAAGCCATTGAATTTGCACTGGAACAAAGTGTGGGCGAAGGGCAGCGGTTGGAGGAGCGGGGGACAACTTACTAAAAGAATGGTTGCAGATTCTTGCGTCTAGATTTTGTGTTTATTTTCCCTTCGAACAATGCACATGAATAATGTGTGTGAATCGCGACCAAAAAACCTGCTGCTGCTGCTGAGGATCTCTCACATGAAAACTGTAAGCAGTTTGCAGCATTAATCAAAGCGCAGTCGCCGACATCGCTTAATGATCCCCGCAAAACAAAGACAAAAGCGGCGAAAAAAACAATATTGAAAAAATATTAAATGAAGCCCCCCCCCCTCCCCCCTCCCCCACCAAGACCTCAGGGACACAAAAGACCAGCTAAATGCAATGGCAAACAGAAAGGCATTGGCATTTCACACTTTTACAGCCGAAAGGCAGGCAGTCGAGCGGGTCAGCGGAGAAGCCTATTGATTTAAACAATTTTTTTCACCGATTAGAGTTTATTTTTCTCTTCGTGTTAGGTTTTTTTGGAAAGCGTAAACTTTGTTTTTGAAATTATAATTTAAGACAAACTTAACTTTGAGTTGGATGCAGTGAGAGAAAATCAATCTTAAAACAAGTTTATTTAAATTTAAATTTAATGGTAGTTTTTTTCTGGAAATGAATACAGAAATACTGGAAAATAGAATTTCACAAAAGTCCACGTATTGACTCTATCGGATTCTATCGGACTCTACCAAATACCAACCCAAAACCAATTCTCTGTGTCCCAGAAATATGTTTCGGTTGGCATCAAATCTCTTGTGTTTTGTTAGAAAATTTGGCAAAATTCACCACAAAAAAAATGTGGATAAACAAAATCAATTTTGGAAATGAAAACAACATTATTTTTCTGCATAAGTTGCATCAAATGAATTACATATTAATTTTGTTATGATATTAAAATTTACAATAATTGTTGGGTTTAGCGACCTGTTCTTAGTTATTTAAGAAATAGTTGTAAGCCTGCTCAAGGTCATGTGTCTTTTATGTGCCTTTAAAATTAAAAACACAATATATTTCGATATGCCGTCTACATTCGTCATCAGGGCTTTATAACAATAACACAAAAAAAAAACAAAACACAAAATTGTTATAGTTGATAGAAATCAAAAATGATTACAAAATGATTACATACAGAAGAGCAACAGCGTCCAATCAGTCAGCTGTGGAGTTAGAAACAAAGTCTGTTTTCTTATTCCTATGGTCAAGTAGGTGTTTGTATATATGGGCGCAATTTTCGGTGTGTTTATTAAATGTAACATTTCTAACGTGAACCGTTTATTATTATATTTTTGTTCCTGTTGCAGTATGTACACTGCTGAGAAGTCTGGTGAGTGTCTGCTTTCTGCACAGTGGGCCGCAAGTGCTGTTTATACTCTGTACCAAATGTACACAGAGTATATTAAGTTTGTGCAAAAGTATGTAACAGGGAGAAGGAATCATTTCCGACCCTATAAAGTATATATATTCTTGATCAGCATCAACAGTCGAGTCGATATAGCCATGTCCAGCTGTCCGTCTGTCCGTCTGTCTGTCTGTCTGTCTGTCTGTCTGTCTGTCTGTCTGTCTGTCCGTCCGTCCGTATGAACGAAGAGATCTCAGAGATGGTAAGAGATAGAGGTTTGACATGTATGGGACATATATTTCTTATACTTGCAGGCAGATCAAGTTTATTTTCAATTTTTGCCACGCCCCCTCGCGCCCCCGCAATTTGGAAAAAACGTCATATGTCCTACAGTTTTGATGATAGATGGTTCGTACTTTCTTGAGATATCTAGTACTCAAAATTCTTTATCGATTTGCTGAAGGAATGATAAAGATCGGATGAACGATACTCAAGTTATGAGCAAAAAACGGTCAGTTAACACCCACCACCCACCCCACCCATAACCTAAGCATTGCGTTCAGCAGAAGCAATCTTAGTGAGAGAGAGAGAGAGACTTAGAGAGATCGTAGATCTTTGGAGTTTTTTCCTTTGGAGCGCTATTTTTGTGTTTCATGTTCTTTAACAGGCCATATATTGCACGTATGGGAAAATCATTTGATTTGAGAATTTTTGTTATACGTTTTCTGTTATTTCCGTGAAAAACTTGATCGCTTATTTCCAGAACTTTTTTGATGAAATTTCTTGCTGTATTTACTATCATGTTTTTTTGGGATGTTTGGAGTTATAATTAATTATTCGTCCGGAGGCCTTTGGTTTCTGATACCAATCCAGTTTTATTGTGTTTTTCCTTCTGTGTATTATACAGTCCAGAAATTGTAGTTTCTGGTCAACTTCCATCTCAAACGTGAACCTAATATCCTTGTATCCATTTCTCAATATCCTTTTTCTTGACTATTGCAAATAAGTCATCCACATATTTGGTGAGAAGTCTTACATTTGCCACCTGATTTAAAATCTCTTCTATCACAATGTCGGCAATAATTGGTGATGCTAGTGATCCCATAGGTAGTCCTTTGGGCTGTGTATAAATTTTCTTGGCATACTTCGGTGATGCAGAAGGTCAAGATATCCATGAACAACTTCTTTGGAATATTGGTGTGTTCCGAAATTTCACCCCATCTCTTTTGGATCATCTCGAGTGGCAAGTCCGTCGGGATGCTAGGAAAGAAGAAACGACATCAAACGATACCACCTTTTCGTCGTCAAATATGTGGCTGTCATTATTCCGTTCCTTAAACTCTATAATGTTCTTTACGTTATATTTGGAATCCTTGGTCAAATTATTTTATGTGTTCGTCATATATTTATATAGATCGTAGGAAGGTGAGTTAATCATAGAGCAAATCGGATGTAGAGGAACGTAACGCTGTGCTGGTCTTTAGTGCGTATTTCTCCCTCTTTGAAGTTATCCCTAGGTTGAAAAGCTTCGCCGCAAACGCGTGGTTTTTCGTTTGGAGTCTCAAAATTTACTTTACAATAATTGTTCGCAAAACCGAAGGCTGCTGCATCAACCAAAACCAACTTGCCACTCGACTTCAGCTAGCGTCATCTATCTATGCTGGCAACATCTTTGTACCAAATAACGGACTTAGGCTTGCCAAGTTCTACTTCATGAATGGCGAGAAAATATTTTTGAATTTTGCATTTTATTATTAGAGAATATGACTTAAATTTGAATTCAAACTTAAAAATGAATCACACAATCAAAAAATTTCAATTAAACATAAAACTAATTCATAAATAGAAAATGGGACATTTATTGCGAGAGATGCAACCCTGTTTGAGGAGATGGCACCTTATCTTGGACACAAACCTGTTAACTAGATTTTCAAATAAGAAACTGAAATCTTTTGAAGTTCTGTGACATCGACAGATTTTTGGAGAGTTTTGCAAAACAACCGAGGCCCAAATCTCTAATAATTATAGAATCTATCTAATGATAGAGAATTTCACTAAACTTACTTTACTAAGACTTCAGCTCGGGACCTCGATGACTGAAACACACACAGACGACGGCACCGTAGCCCACTCTACTATTAGGGTGTTCCAAAAACAATTTTTTTATTAATTGTCACGGGTGCTCAGGCATTTTCTGAAAGCTTATAGGGGTAAATATTTTTGAGTGTTTTTTTTTCAGATTTTTCGGAAAACGTTTAAAGGTCGCGCAAGTCGAATTTTCCACAAAAATCGCGTTTTCCGTACTGTTTTAGCTGTAACCGATAAGTTTTGGCTATGCTTTTGCTTATTTACGTACCATATATTAAATTTTGTCGTAAATTTTGCATAAATTTTGTAAAAACGCATTATAACTCTTAAAATTTCTATGAAAATCAAAAAACCTAGTGATGCAGTTTAAAAGTTAATTATAAAATTAATTCAAATTAATTTGAATTTTTTATGTTGCCCTCACCGTTCCAGAGTTATACTCTTCTAAAGCTTTGTACCCCTTGCATGAAGCTAATAATATTATCATGAATTACAATTTCAAATTTATTGCTATCTTAACCAAAGTTTGCATGAAGCCTTTTGGTACAAATACGCTGCACATTTGTCGGAACCGGCTGCCATAGGAACCCTCGGTCGAAAAGGTAGTTTTAGTGAGAAAAACTTTTTTGTGCTCAACGCAAACGTCCCCAAACCTCGTATTTCTAAGTTTTCTATGCTTTCATATAATTCCACCAAGTTTTATGAAAATCAGCCAACTATATAGTATAGCTGCCATACAAAAGCTATGTCTGGAAAAAAGTATTAGTAGAAAAAACTTTTTTGTTTTCAATGCTATCTCTCCCAAACTTGTTATTGATCAATATTATATACTACTTCAATATTCTACCAAGTTTGATCCAAATCGGATGACTATAGCATATGGCTGCCATAGGAACTATAGGTCGAAAAAGTAGTTCTAGTGAGAAAAACTTTTTTGTTTTCAACGGTAGCGTCTTTATACCTTCCAGTTGTGAATATTATCAGTTTCAACACAATATTGGGGAGTTCGGTCAAAATCGGAGGAATATATCGTATAGCTGCCATATAAGAAACTGGCAAGCAAATGCTCAAAGTAGTGGCGCCATCAAGCTACAAGGGACGAGCCGAATTTAGCTTTCCTCTATTTTTGATATTTGATTTCTTGAGCGGAAAAATAAACACTAAACGCGAAAAATCTCATAATTCAAAGTTTAAAGACAATCCAATGCTAAACTGGCAAACAGCTTACAATATTTTTAGTTTCATGCAAGGGGTATTTTTGTTAATTTTTGAATTAATTTTAAAATTTACCCTTCTTTTAAAGTGCATCATTAGTTTTTTTGATTTTCATAGAAATTTTAAGAGTTATAATGAGTTTTTTACAAAATTTTTGCAAAATTTACGGAAAAAATGTAACATATGGTACCTAAATTAGCAAAAGCATAGCCAAAACTTATCGTTTATGCTCATAAATGTAAAATTTTGACATTTTTCTTGAAAATTGTTGATTTGAAAACTAAGAAAATCGTGGTTATTGACCAAGTTATAAGTAAAATTCAAAAACAGTACGGAAAACCCGATTTTTGTGGAAAATTCTACTTGCGCTAAAATCTGAGAAAATGCCTGAGCAAAAACCCAAAAATTTTTTTTGGGACACCCTACTCGACTATCAACCATAAGCAAGACGCGGCGTCGAAATCAAAGTTAAGAATGAATGAAGCTGTACCGCTGACATCACACAACGACCAATCTCAATCTCTAAAGTATTTGAGCAAGTCATGTCTTATCAAATATTTAAGTTCATGCAGGAAAACTCTCTGCTGAATGACAGACAATCAGGATATAGAAAACATCGAAGTTGCACTACTACCTACTAGAGCAACGTAACATTTTTGACTTTGCTAGATTATAGCAAATCATTCGATTTAGTCAATCACGAGATTATTCAAAGCTTAGTAGATTATATAATTTCTCCAGTACAGCATTCAAAATGCACCGACTGCAAGCAGTAGCTACTGTAATATAGAAGATCATCCTTTCTGTCACTAATTCGTGACATCTCACAAGCATCAGTTCTTGGACTATTACTTTTTCTATATATATTAACTACCTCCCAAGTGTTCTGTCTGAATGTGAAGTTCAAATGTATGCAGATCAAGTCCAGTTGTATGTTAGTCTCCCGTTAACCGAAATATTGACGAATGTGTAGATGTTTGTAATGGTGAACTGGAGCTGATACATAGCTGGGCAATCAAAAATGGTCTAAAAATCAACCTAACAAAGTCTAAGTGCATTATCTATATATATAAAAGAGTTCAACCTGACTAATTGACTGACTAACTCACTGGTGACCGTCGCACAGCCCAAACCATAAGAGATACGATGCTGAATTTTTAACAGTAGTTTTATCTTCTGCAGAAAGTGAGTAGTAGGAACGGATTTTGGAAAAGTCTGGCGGGAAATGTGGAAAATTCGCGAATGACTTTTGTATGAAACTTTTTTTTATCATCCAAGCAAATTCAAAGTCATTCTCAACGATCTTTATGAAAATTCAACAATAACTGCATACCAATTTTCCGGAAAATTCACATAAACAAAGCAGTTAATCCGGCAGTTAAATCTAACGAAAAGTTTCATACCAACAAAACGTAAGCAACTGGTTGCAAAAACATACATAGCACTTTCGCTTTTATATGTACGTTGTGGAAGTGTTTGATAATTGTAGTGCAAAGTCTAAATCTAAACTTAATGTTGCTTTCAGTAATATAGCTAGGGATGTCTACAACAAAAAACGATCAGATCACATATCTGAATTAGCAGAGAAAATCCGATAAACTTGTGGATTAGCTTGAGAGCTCTCATTTTACTGCAGAAAATAATAATTATAGCAATAACAGTACCCCTCTCCCATGAAACAAAACGAAACTGTGAGAGCGTGCTTAACGCTATTTTCTCAAAGTTTGCTTGCTACCTCCGCTCCGATAATTCTCCTCACTCCCCTTGCCTATAAAAACCTAAGATTCACTAGTGATTTTATCAAATTAGTCGTTCTAGTTTTTTCTTAGTGTATAAGATCGGACAAAAAACACGGAACTAACTCAACTAACTATCAAACAGACCTCACATATTTACTCCAGTTAGTTTTCAATAATGTTTCAATTTCAACATTTTTTTTTCTCTCCGTGTATTTTTCTACTACTCATGTGATTTTTGCTTTTTTTTTTCTTTTTCGTTGATTTGTTTTGTTGTATTTGCCTGGCAGCATTTTGAGTTTTCAGCTTCCAAGGTGGTCGCTTGGTTGGAAAAGGCAAACAAAAATTGAAGCTGGACTTTCGTTTGGCTGCCCATCAAAGTCCGTTTTGTTTGGTCTACCGCAAAGATTCAATAAACTGACTGGGGATAAACCAAAAGTTTGTCTGTTTGTTTGTTTGTTTGTCTGCCTGGCCTGTCCCGGCCTGTCCCGGCCTGGCCTGCAGTTCTAATATGTAACGATGCCACTGCCGATTCCCCCAACTTGTTGATGCATCTGTTGGCAGCATTTACCGTTGGCCTTCATTATCATTTTCTGCCAGAGTCTGACCCAACTCCTTCACATCGGCGCTTTAATGGTCAAATAATATTACTACAGTTGCCGCTGCATCACAAAATCTGCTAGACAAGGCGGTGTTAACATCGCCCCAAACTCGTGACCAACGAAATTCTCCGCTTCTCAGCAAAACATGCACATAAAATCAGCTGCCGTTGGAAATCATCATAGAGAAACTATGCACAATATATGTGTGTATATAAATATATATAGTGTATATCGGCTCCTCTATATAGTGTATTCAATTATTGTCTTTGTTTGCTGTTTGCCTGCAGTGCACTAGACCATCGAGCATGAAACTGCAAAAAAGCCAAGTGCAACAATGAGTTTGACTTGGGTACGATTAGACCGACTTGAGAGAAACGCTTCGCAAAGTCAAAGTAGATAAAAGATATGACTCATCATTCGTTCAGGCAAAGTATTGGTATCAGGATTTTTATTTCGATTCCGATATGGACAGTTAAGGCATTTGTTGGTAGAGTTGTGAGATCTTACTTTCGGAGCATTAACAACACCAAACCGCTTGGGAATTAAAACTTGTTCGGTTTGGCGTTTATGAACATGGTTTTTGTGGGAGGGAGAGACAGTACCGACCGACACACATCACATCTGACAACGACAGTGTTCTTTCTGCACACATCGCTGCCCCATGAAAACGAAACTGTGAGAGCGTGTTCAATGCAGTGCCGGCCAAATCGAAAGGACAAAAAAAGTATGCTTGTGTTAGTTAGCAAGAGAGCTCTCTCCAGACTACAGTCGTTTTACTTGCAATTCAGTGTTCAATAATTCACACAATCATGAGCTCGGCTCGCGTTTGCGTAAAAACACGACTGACTTCGCCTCCTGGTAGCTATGGCTGGCCTGTTCTGGTTCAATGCTATTCTCTCAAAGTTTGTTTGCCCTCTCACATCTGATACTTCTCCCCACTTCAGTTTCAGTTCGATTTCAAGAGCGAAATTCTTGAAAATTGAAGAACGATAAGATTTTTTTCAAAATCGTTCGTACTCAACTTTTTCTACTTTTTCTACTCTACTTTTTCTTAATGTGTAGTAAATAACCCTTGCTCAAGATAAACTGAAGAATAAACCATGCCAGCAACACGTAGGGGTGGCTATTTTGGGCTAATTGGTAACGAATGCAGCAACAAACATGCGAAATGTTAGGACAGCAAGCACAAATCAACAATTACATGAAATAAATGAAATGACGCGCGTCAGAGTGTCGCAACTGCGTTCTGTTCAATCACAAAAGGCACGAGCTTTCCGAAGTCAACAACAACAATTGAAGCAGAGACAAGGCCAACAAGTACATCGAGCATTTACATCTGCTTCGTTCCTTCGTCTGGCATTCGAGTAGGAGCCAGATATCGAATATTCCGCTCATCCGAAAGTTCTGATTGGTGCTATGGTCAAAGAATGTCCCAATTGTCAAATTCAAAAATGAGTGAGAAAAGCAGCTACCGAAAATTGAGACGCCAGCAGAACCATTGACCGGCTTGTTCATCGGCACGGATCCAGATTCAAATCTGTTTCTGAAGTTCATTCGTAGATGGAATTCATGTTTTCAAATGACTACGTTCGGAGCAACAGAAATAATGCACAATACAGCGGTAATGGTCAGCAATTTAATTCAACTTTCAAAATGGAAAGGCCAAGTGTACCATAAAGTAGTCTCATTGCTGCCAATGCCAAACGAACCACATAAACTTTTAACAAATCTACTTTATGGGCGGTGACAATAACCTCAATTTGCTTAACGCCAGGCACATCGTCCGCGAGCTGGACTCCCTTTTGAATGAGCACAATCAATTATTGAAATTCTTTTAATCCCACATGCACGAATTGCAAAGTGACAATCACGCTATTGTTATCAATCCTGATAAAACATCAGCTGGATAGCACGTGCGTAGATTTCATGCGTCACTGTTGACGAACGTTTCTAGAATAAAGGTTGGCGACCGCACAGCGACGAGAGAAATTTTGATGCGAAGAAGAAACAATAATCTGGAGTACATCGCCGACACACACCGTTAATACGACGTTCTCCAATATCCGCTAATGTTCTGGGAAAAGATTGATACTGCATAATGCATAATTAAACGACGTGATCCCGCCACAGTAAATTCATTTATTTAAACAATTATTATATTATTGCAATTACAATTAATTATATTAAAGACAATTTATATGGCGAAACAATTTATTCGGTTTGCCAAAGGGACGGATTTCTCAACTTTGACATAAGCTATATGTCACATAAACTTACAAATACCAGAGTAAAGTGTGAGCTAATCTGACATATAGCAGCTATCTGGTAGAAGAGAAATCGGCCCTAATTACATGAATTTTTGAATTCTTGTTCTTAAATCAGAGATTCCAGCCGGTTCCGAAACGAACTATGAAACTATGAACTAAATAAATGTCTTTTTCAAAATGCAGAATCGAACCAAAAACGTCAAAAGAAAAACGGTTCGGTTTGATTTGTGGGTAGGTTAATTTTGGAAATTAAAAATTTCCATATTCTGGAATTGTCGTGTATTTTATAAATATTTCTGTCATCATTCTACATTCTATCCATGGAAGTGACAAATCGAGAGTTTCCTGAATAATTTGAAAAATTTAACTATAATCAAGGTATGTAGCTTCTTTAGCCATTTGTTAGCAGTTGAAAAGATAGTGATACGTGTTCTTCTCCGTTTAAGAATGGCCAGGCGTCTTTTTTGAATTGTTTGCGATATCAATTGCCTTTTATACTTTGTACCAAAATTACACAGAGTATATTCAGTTTGTGCAAAAGTATGTAGCAGGGAGAAGGAATCATTTCCGACCCTATAAAGTATAATATATACATTCTTGATCAACATCAACAGCCGAATCGATATAGCCAAGTTCGTCTGTTCATCTGTTGCACAGATCTCAGAGATGGTAAGAGGCAGATCAAGTTTATTTTTTATTTTTGCCACGCCCCCTCCCGCCCCCGGCAATTTGGAAAAAACGTCATATCTCCCACATTTTTGTAAATAGATGGTTCTTACCTTCAAACGATATTTAGTAATCAAGATTATTTATCGATTTACCGAAGGAATCATAAAGATCGGATGAACGATAGTCAAGTTATAAGGAAAAAAACATATTATAATGGGTAGCACTGGCCGCAACGGAGATGGGCAGCACTTTACACACTTTATGGCTGTTTTGCCCCTTTGTGTGGCTTCTAACTTTAATTGATCAGATATATACAAACTTTGGGGGGTACAGAGTATGTTATAGTCGGGCTTGACCGAAACTTATCAACGTAGTCGGCATATACACACCTGATCATATTAATAGGTACACACATCAACTCTGACTTTAAGGTAACAGAAAACAGTTTTATTCATTGTTTCAACCTTAAAATTTGTTCTCATTGGTTCTTAAACTATTTGTTTTTAATAAAATAATCTTAATTGTAACATAGAATAATAATATAACATAAAAGATATAATTTTGTGTTTCAGATACGTTTTCAGTGTGATCATAATAATAGGTACACTTCATGTGTTGGTAAAAAAAAAATTTTAATTTCCATTTTGTGTTCTTTTTGTAGGTAAATTAGTATTTCCTAACTTAGTATCCAGTGTATCCACCTCATTTTTTGGCCACTACTGCTATTCTTTTTGGCATACTTTTAATAAGAACCTGGCAGGTCTCTACTGGTGTCTCATACCACAGTTTTTGGACACCTTTCCATAATTTTTGTTTATTTGAAAATGAATGCTTTGCCAATTTCTTTTTTAAGTCTCCCCACAAGTTTTCAATGAGGTTAAGGTTCTTCACTTCAGAACGTCAACTTTTTGGTACTCGAAAAATTTAGATAACAGCCTTGATGTGTGTTTAGGATCATTTTCTTGCTGAAATACCCAACGTGATGGCATATTTTCCTCAGCATACGGTACCATAACTGTTTCCAATATGGATTTGTACTCTTCAGCATTCATTTTGTTCGTAGTCTGATAAATTGGACCTACACCGTACCAGGAGAAGCAACCCCATACCATTATATTGCCACCTCCATGTTTGACTGTGTTTTTTGTAAACCGTGGATGGAATTCCTTTCCAATAGGGCGTTGAACATTCCTTTCACAGTCATTCCCAAACAAATTAATCTTGGTTTCATCGCTCCATAATATGTTTCTCCATTTTTTCTCCCCGGTGCATCCTACCCAGTCTTTGTGGTCCCTTGCAAAAGTTTGCCTCATGGTGATATTTTTTTTGCGCATAAGTGGGACTTTTCTGTCAATTCTTCCTGGTAGGTTGGCATCTTGTAGTCGTCTTCGGATAGTTGGAGCACTAACTGAATTCCCAATTTCGGCTGCAAAAGCCTTCGATGACTTAAATTGGTCCTTTTTGCTCAAAGTTACTATGTAGTGGTCAAGGGTTTCTGTTGTTTTTTGTGGCCTTCCACGGGTTTCCTGTCTTGGTTTTCTTTCTAATGCATTTTTAACAAAATTATGAGACCTGTTCATTAATTTGGCGATGGCTCGTAAAGATTTGCCTTCTTTTCTCAGACTAAGAACCAAATCGAGCATCTTCTTTAGTACAATGAGAATTTCGACCCATTTTTTCTGAAAAAATAATTATTTAATTCTCTGTATTGACAGGAGCTATACTTAATTTACCTTTAGTTACCAAAAGATCACTGATTACAAAATTATTCACTTGATACTTGTGAGAAACGGAGACTGTACCTATTATTATGATCAGGCGAAATGTGTGGTGGACTCGCAATTTATAGCTTAAAGCTTTGATATACAGGGCAGCCCCTCTTTCAACTCTTTGTCACAGTGTGGCCAGACATGGACAACAACAAAAAAACAAAAATTAAAAAGTTGTCAACACTAAAAGTACGAAAAAACCATCTATAATTAAAAAATTCCGGTGTGTACCTATGAATATGATCAGGTGTGTATATTAAAGTTAATTAATTTACAACTTGTAAATGTATAATTGGCCTTACAGCCCCAAAAAGCCAGGCCAAGCTTCTCGTGTGTGCTTATACATTTTCGCACAAAAGAAAGGGACCTACAGCTTAACGCCGAATCCGAACGGCATCCGAAGTTTGAGAACCTTTTTCATGGCTAGTTACTTCAAGGCTGGCGCCAATTGCTGGTAAAGGTGACCGTATGTGTAAAATCTATTTTCTTAAGAAAGAAAAAGTCTTTTTATTAGATGGTCCGGAGGCAGGATTGAACCCACGCTTCCCGCACAGCAGGCCGACACCGTTCAAGACCTAAAATTGGAAAACAATGGCGAAAAGTGCGAAATTTCTTGTTAGAAATAGAACGCTCGAAAAATGAGGGTAAACCACTGGTTAAACTTTACCCAGACGACTTAACTTTTTTCTCATTATTGGATCGGAGATGGTTCCTTCTGGATCTTACCTACATTTGTACAAAAATTTTATATTCCACTTACTGGTGACTAAAGCAGACAAGTTTAAATTTGAATAGTCTGTAAATTCTCTCCCCAATTCTTCCTAAAACTGTCAGAGCCACAATTTAAAAGTAAAAATTTATCTCTATAATTAATATCTATCAAAAAGAGCCGACAAAAAACACGGAACTTATGTTGAAGCGAGTCTTCTAGTATATTCTGTATATTGGGAAACAACAACTTTTACTCCAAATCATAATTGTTCCTCAAAATTAAAGTCTTATTATAGCATTTCCTGCCTTGAAGGTTTCAAGGCCATCAAAACATGTTCTAAGAACAAGCAAATCAACTCTAATAAGATCAGAACACAAGCACATAAATCCTCATAAAATCATTTCATAAGTCTGTTTGTCTGACCAAGCAATGCAATATTTCCACTTTACTCTACGAGTAAAAATTTTAAAGTAACAGGAAGCTGTTTGAATGGAACCTGGATGAGGAACCAGTTCGTTGCAAAGTTCAATTTTGTTAATCATTCATGGCGTTTTCGGGCTTTCCCTCTGATATCACAAGCCATTATAATTATTATGTCTTCAATCAACGATGCAAACTTCACATAAGAATCATCCAATTCAACTTTTGACAATTCCAACAATTCGACATCATTAATTAGCATTAAATTCAATTTCCATGCATATGGGCACCGAAATCTCAGAGTGAGAATGCGTTGGATTTCTATAGAAATTGAGAATTGCACAAAGTAAAATTCTTGAAAAAATTGCAAAATTCAATTTCAATCTTTACATTGCAAAGAGATATGAATCTTTCTAATTTCATTTCAAATTTTGATTTACTAAAATGTTTACTCCGTGCTGTCTGCTGTACACCTTGAGGGCTTTGTTTGCCCAATCTTTAATTTGCAACCTACTTCTTCAGTCTAACCCATGTACCCCATAGTTTTATATGAAGCACCTTTTCTACTACTACCGCTGCCGTTGCTCCTGCTGCTGCTGCTGCTGCTGCTGGCTGCTGCAACAAGAGTCAAAAAGTTTGTTTGTGCCACAGAGAGACAGAGAGCAGCGGCAACTGAAGAATGCAACAAGAAGCATTGATTTCAAATAAATTTCGCTGCCGGCCAAATTGTATGCCGGTTGCTTTTCCGAATAGGATGGGCCGCCTTCCAGTAGGGTACGGTTCGTGCCCCATCTGCAGCTGTAGCTGTGTGTGTGTGTGTGTGTCTGTCTGTCTCTCTCTCTTTTGGGTGCGCACACCAGCCAGATGGAGGCGATAGAGGTTGGAGGTGGCTTTGGGTGTGCGACGGACGGACACACACACGCCCCGATGCAGGCGCTGATATGGATGCATGTAAATGCAATCGTATCTTACGGCTGTGCACTTTCTAGCCGTGGCACTGGTTCAGCCGCAAGTTCAAGTTGCTGCGCGTTCTGCTCCCCATCTGGCATTGTTTGCTCTGCTCTTCATTGTTTTTTGGGGGATCCGCTGCCGCTGCTGCTGTTGTTGTTGTTGTTGTTGGCAGCAGCGCGGCGCTTTGCCTGCTCCTGTTATTCTACTAAGTTGATAACCATGTTCAAATAAATCACCTTTTGCGTGGCTGCAAGCGAAAGGCAGCCGCATCCGTGCCATGTACCACCGAACGCCGAACGACTTCCAACTACGAGCGGTTGCGGTTGTCGTTGCATTTTGGCTTTTATCTTTTGTTTGCAATATTCAGATGCATCTTTCAGATAATTTGTTGCTATGCTAACCGAAAAGGCAACTTAGCTTCGATTTCACCCCACCCACCATTGTGTACACACAGTGGGTCCCTGAGTTATGAAATTGATCAAATTATCAATGTTTGTGGATATTTTAGAATTGCACTTTGGGACTTACTTTCAGAAAAAGCCAAGTCAAGTCAATTACTTAAAGAAGGTTTCCTACTCGCTTTCTTGGTTTTAAAGACTCTAGAGAAGAATACTCCTAAAATCACGATACAATAACTAGAGGTAGGCGCGCTGTATTATCGAACCCCGGGGCTGAAAACACACAATATCCTGGGCCACTCAGTTGCTTATACCACGCACCAGGAAATTGATAACGACCATTTCAGCTAGCGGATTCCGCAAGGTTCACCTTTGAGAGTTGCACTAACCCTACTAGGAAAGCTGCAAAAAGGTTCCCAAACGAGCATATACACTCTGAAAAAAACGGCTGGCAATGTTCTAGATCGATCGGTATAGAATTTTAACCGTTTTGTACTTAAAATTGCAAGTATGTTTTGTTTTTGAATGTATTTAACTTAAGTACGAAACATTCTAGAATCGAAAACTTGCTGTTAAAGTTTTTAAAATGAGAGTAAATGCTCTCGAATAAACAACTTACAACAAGCAGAAAAAGTTAAGAAAATCACGTTCTTTCATTGAGAACAAAATTATCTTGGATTGAGGACAAAATAAACAATGAAAGCTTCAAAAAGTGGTCTACGGAAAATGGAATTGCTATTCCAAAATTTATAAAGAATTATACTCAGCCATAGACCTTGAGCTAGCCAGATGTAACTTTGACGAAAAGGGAATTATTTTAAATCGAATCTGTTCTTAATCAGATCTGTTCCCATTTCCGAGAGGATTCCAAAAGTAAAACTATTGAAGTTTCAAAACATTTTCATTATGATATTCCTGTTTCCGAGTGAAATAGAAGTCGATTTTCTAAATGAAATTTCGAATCGTTTTCGATCTTAATCTTTTTTTTAAGAAATACCTTACTCATTTTCATTTAATATGCAACTATAAGCGAACATTTTTGTGTTCGAATTATATTTTAGCTGAATGGTAACCTTAACAATTTCGAACAACATCAGCGCATGCGCAGGAGGCAGAATTAGAAACAGCTCGGTTTCATTTCGGTCGTTTTTGCTTTCGTCTACATGCAATTTTTGAAGTACAACTTTGAAAAAAGTAATTTTATATCAAATTGTATGAGCAATATATCTATGGATACTTCAAAACCTTCACAATATTTGACATATAAAAATATATTGGATAAATGAAAAGTTTAATTGTTGACTTGAAAATTGTCAAATACTGAAGTCAGTCCTCTGACATGAAACTTGATCGTCTTACCAACCAATTCCGATTCCGCATGATCTAATTGAAATCGAAAAGAGGAACAAACCTGAATATTTCCTATGGCTCTAACACTTTGAGTATGGAGTTGTGGTAGATTTCTGAAATACAGTAATACAATCTTTGGTTAAATCATATCCTTAGGATTTCTCCACTTACAGTGCCATATTTTCAAGAACAAAATGTGAATAGTTTTAGTATTTAACTGGAAACAGGAGCATAAAGAAAAAACAAGAAAGAAAGTCGGTACAAGCCCGACTATAACATACTCTGCACTTCCTCAATGTCGCAGCGTCGTCATTTGGTCACGAGTCAAACGGCCAGTTAACACACAACGCAGTGCGCTCTCTAAGTCTCTCTTTCTCGTCTCTCGTCTCTCGTCTCTCTCTCTCTCTCTCTCACTAAGATTGCTTCTGCTGAACGCAATAGCTTAGCGTTATGGGTGGGGTGGGTGGTGGGTCGTTAACAGACCGTTTTTTGCTCATAACTTGAGTATCGTTCATCCGATCTTTATCATTCCTTCAGCAAATCGGATAAATAAATTTGAGTACTAGATATCGTCTAGAAAGTACGAACCATCTATCATGCAAAACTGTAGCAGATATGACGTTTTTTCGCAAATTTGCGGGAGCGCGAGGGGGCGTGGCAAAAATTGAAAATAAACTTGATCTGCCTGACAAGTATAAGAAATATATGTCCCATACATGTCAAACCTCTATCTCTTACCATCTCTGATATCTCTCCGTTCATACGGACGGACGGACAGACAGACAGACGGACATGGCTATATCGACTCGGCTGTTGATGCTGATCAAGAATATATATACTTCATAGGGAAATGATTCCTTCTCCCTGTTACATACTTTTGCACGAACTTAATATACTCTATGTACCTTCGGTACGGAGTATAAAAAATTAATAGGCATAGTAAAGTTGGTATTATATGTTTTGTCTCTGAAGATGTTCTTTAAGTTTAATTTTAAATAGCGTAGCGCTTTTTATAGATTTTACAGAATTTGGTAGTGTGTTCCAGTGGCGAGCAGCATATATGTAGAACTGTTTCTCAGAACTAGCCAGTTTAATTTTAGGGCATATTAAATTATTAGTCTATACCGGATATGGGAAATCTAAGCTTCTCATACAAGTAAATTGGTTCTCTGCGAGTGACAATGTCGTGTAACAAGATTAGGGCCCTAAACCTTATCCATTGACTAAGGCAAAGATCAAACAATTTTATTTGCAAAAAACGTATATGTGTTCAGTTCTATTTCTATTGAATATATAGCGAGCTATAGAACTTTAAGTTTGTTCATACTAGCTGCATCACAATGCCCAAAAACCTCTACGCCATAAAATAGTGTAGGAATCAGATACATTCTAGCTACTGTCATTCGAATTTGAATTGGTAGAAACTTTTGGGATAAAGAGAGCTGTCCAAGTAATCCGTACAACAATCCGTACATTTGGATTTAAGCGTATTCAGTCCCAAACCATTTTCTATAGCCCACTTATTTACTTTTGTAAGTTCTACTCTACTCTAACACACTCATATGTATCTTACAGATGGACAGGACATAAGGGCGGTCATTAACATACATAGAGAACAATAATGGCCCAAGAACTCAGATCCTTGGGGTACAAATTATTATTCAGACTTCCAATGAAGAATAATGTGCACTTATTTAAGAGTACATCGGGTTGTACTGAAAACCATCTCAACCTTCAAGTACACAGATGGAAAAAGCCGAGAACATTGGACTCAAGCATGAACACAAACATTTACAACTAGAACTACGCGCTTGCAAAGACAAGCTTGCGGAAATACCGCAAGACTTTTTTGACAACCTATCATTAGATGAAAATTCTTAGATGAATTTAACATTAAATGGATAATTGTTGGGTTTAGCACATAAAACATACACGACCTTGAGCCGGCTAAGAACTATTTCTTAAATTAAATGTATATTTGACTACCCAAAATCGAATATTAATAATATCCAGTCCTAATGGATACTGAATTTATCCAATGGCTCATCAATAAATATTCTTGTTTGTCTGTGCATTAGGATGTTTTTAAGAACTTTTATTTGCTTTATTATTTAATATTATTTTGATCAAATGGGCTACAAAGATATAGCAAATGTTGTCCCCTTTTTGATTTGTAGGCAAAATATTTAGGTTCAATTTTAACTAGCCGAAAGTTCACTGAGGATGCTTTTGCTGTTCCCGTTTAGCTCAATACTGAAAGTAACCCATAGAGATTCTGTCTCCAGGCTGTTTGCAGACCACGTTTTAATTATTATTGTAGTCTTAACTTAGATTTTAGGTCTGAAATGAATATTTTTTTAAGTTTTGACTTTTAGCTACATTTTTAGCCACTTTTTATACCCTTGCAAAGGGTATTATAATTTTGCCCAGAAGTTTTCAACGCATAGAAATATTCATTTCCGACCCCATAAACTATATATATATTCTTGATCAGGGCGACGAGCTGAGTCGATTGAGCTTTGTCCGTCCGTCTGTCCATCTGTTTCTACGCAAACTAGTCTCTCAGTTTTAAAGCTATCGAGCTGAAATTTTGCACAGAGTCTTCTATTTACTGCACGCTGCTAATATGTCGGAACCAACCGGATCGGATGACTATATCTTATAGCTGCCATAGGAACCATCGGTCAAAAACGGGTCTTAGTGAGAAAAACTTTTTTGTTTTCAATATTAGCGGCCTTAAACTCGGCCATTATTAATATTATATGCTTTCAAACAGATTTGCAAATTTTGGTCAAGATCGGATGACCATATCTTCTAGCTGTCATAGGTACCATCGTTCGGAAAATGGGTCTTACTGGGAAAAACTATTTTGTTTTCAATGCTAGCGTCATAAAACTCGGCCATAATTAATATTATATGCTTTCAAACAGATTTGCAAATTTTGGTCAAAGTCGGTTGACTATAACATATAACTGCCATAGCACCGATCGGTCGGAAAATGAGTCTTAGTGAAAAAAACTTTTTTGTTTTCAAGTAAATCGTTCTTAAGGTCGGCGATTATTAATATTAAACGCTTTCAAACTGATTTGAAAATGTTGATCGATATCGGGTGACTATATCTTATGGTTGCCCATAAGACCGATCGGTCGGAAAATGTGTCTTAGTGAGAAAAATATTTTCTGTTTTCAATTTTCTCTTTCTTAAACTCCGCGATTGTTAATTTGATATGTTTTCAAAAAGATTCGCGAAATATGGTCGAAAAAATTTTTTTAGATTTTTATGTAAGCGTTCTTAAACTCTGACATTTCAAAAATCCCATTTGCAAGTGTATAAAAACTTCGGCACAGACGAGGTTAGCTTGGCCTTCTCGTTTTTTTATTTTTAGCTATTTTTAGCAATTATTTTTTGCACATTTAGCAACTTTCGGTCCTCATATTCTGGCAGCACTGAATGGAACGGCATCTCATTGCACAGCACCAACGCCATCTATTGTTGCCACATGTCTAATATGTTACTTATATTTTTATGCTCTCGCTTTCTAAATTATGAACATGTGATCTTGAAAGGGATTGAAGTAAGCACATTTGGAATAATACAAGTTCGAAAGGCTTGGGCCAATCCTTAAAAGCTTGAATAACGAATGATAAAGATCGGATGAAAGATACTGTTGTTATGAGCAATAAAAGGACAGTTACCTCTCCCCAACCACCACAGCATTCCGTTCAACAAAGACAATCTTAGAGAGTGAGAGAGAGAGAAACTTAGAGATGAGCGTTTAACAAAAATATTGAACGATAACCGCCTGACTCCTTGGATAAGACTTTATTTTGTGGGTAATATCAGTTTTTGTAATATGCTCAAAAGATATTTCTCTGCCTTCATAATAGACATTAATGATACAAATTTATGTTTTCACGAGTGTTACTAACAATTTTTTGGAGTGTACTTCCGCTGCGTTGCGACGCAACGCAGAAAGGCTGCCGGAGTGCCGAGTACCTTAGGGCCATAAAAATTTGCTCTCGGCGGTGTTGGCAATGACCTGTTTCCAAAAAATATAGTGCCCTCTTTTGGTGTCTTCTGAATGCCGATGGCAAATGCGAACGGCGGCCTCAACTGGTACAGTGTATATTACAATTCAGCTTGTTTTTTCCGAGTGTAGCTCGTTTTTTATAATGTACAAACTAATTTTTGTTTTCAACACATGCCATTAATTTAAGTTTGGTTTGCTTTATGAGTCGAGACGCGAAAACTGTAAATGCATTTTATTGCTTTTTTCACTGAACAACTGGCCTGGTGTGCAGTGTTGGCAGTTAATTTCAGAGTTCGTGTGCTTTATTCAATTGCCTTTTACGATTTCATGGACAGCTTGTTTTGCGTTCCGCTAAGCTAATTGTTTATACCCGTTACTCGTAGAGTAAAAAGGGTCTATATAAGTCGTGCAAATGTATGTAACAGGCTGAAGGTAACATTTTCGATCATATAAAGTATATATATTCTTGATCATTACCACAGTCAAGTCGATGGGACCTGTCGTTACGTCTTAACTGTTCCAGAAATCAGACTTTCTCCTTTTTCTCTGTTGTTTCTTAGTTAGTTTACGCTTTAGTCAAAATTTTTCAAGACAAGAGGGTGAATGAAAGTCCTTAACAGTTTCTCGATTTTTCCAACATTTATTTTCAATAATTTGAAAACCTTTCCAATTGTTTTGAAACTTCTGACAAAATCTTCTATCAGCACCGCCTTTCTTACCACTGTGCCTAGACTATGTGCGATTATTTTAGCATAATAAAAATATATCAGCAAGATGTTGGTACATTCGCTTTTTTTTCTTTTCTGGTGGCTCGCGGCATTTCCTACGCCTACCCTCCCACCGCCTCGCATTTAGAATCTGGATAATGGCATAATGTGCCTGGGCTTTTGAAGTCATATCGATTTCAAGGCAAAAAACAACAACAGCAGCACAAAAAATTGCCATATCCGCCCTATGGAAAATGCCGCATTTAAACTTGTTCCCTCTCTCACACTCTGCTGTCCTGTGCCACAGAGCCAGCTGCCGCCGATTTCAAGCTGGGTAGCTAACCTCAGGCTGTCTCGGGTCTCATTAGCCAAAGAGTTTGTATGTTTTTTTTTTTTTTTTCTGCATTTGCTACGTGACAAAGTCACAAACACTTGACTTGACACACACACACTGCGGGAAGGCAAAGAGACACAACAAATTAGCAGGACCCCAAAATACTTGACCTTCTGATTAAGTTGTTGCTTAGCCATTTGACATTAACTAATTGCAAAGATGTGTGCAAAACAAGTTGACAAATGTAAGGCAGCATCCCGAAAACCCATCCCCCAGATAACATTTGATGCCATTTATAAATTTACAATCCGCTTTTTGTTTTCTTGTTAATCTTTTAAGACCTGCCTACTGTTGCCATTTTCCCATTGTTGTCAACCCCTCGAGAAGAAAACTTTCAGCCATTTGATGGGGATTTTAGTCTCAGGCTCAGCTGCTACAAAATAAAAAAAAAAAATGTCAACAAGAAAGTTTTTCGACATCGTATAAAAACTTTTTCCAGGCAATTGTTAAGAATGGAATCATTGATACAGTTGAGGTGTTGTACGTATGTGCAAGGAACAGCTGAGACTTCTAAAGGCATCTAAAGAAGAATAACTATTTATTTGGCAGCATAATCGGGCTCGCCTCTTCAACCTCCCACGGCCCATTGAGTGTGCAAATAAATGCGCTTAATTAATTGCATTTTTGCACTTTCAAGTGGCACAGGCCCGACCCATCGTGTTGGCATCGAACTTCAAATATGCATCAATAAACTCAATTAAACGTAAACAAGAGTGTTGTGTGCGCTTCAAGCTGAAAATAAATGCACAACGGCCGCATTGTTGCAGTGGTAGCAGCAGCCCTTCTGCAACTGGGCATGTGGGAGGAGATGGCTGCTGCTGCAGCTGCTGATGATGATATTTTTTCATATTTTATCTGCCGAGTTGTCATCGCATGTAGGAAGCTGGGGATTTGCAGTGCCAAGTGCGCTTAGGTGCTTTTTTTTGCCTCATTTTTTTATTTTGTATATGCCCAAGTGAATCTTGTTTGGTATTAGCTGTCACTTCCTGCCAAAGAAGATCTTTCGCCGACCCACAAAACAAAAAAAACTTCATTTGTTAGTGCCCAAACAACATTTGGTCATTGAATCAATCTCAATCATGTGGAGTGCTGATTGAGGGTGAAATGACGAGAGAAATGGGAAGAGATTTCAAATTAGCCAAAAGCAAACAAATAAAAACATCAAATAAATAAATTAGTTGGAGCGAAGCGTGCGGCAAAGTGATGGTAACGTGACACGGTTCATAAAACAAAATTATTCTGATTAAGAAAATTAATAGAAATTAAGTCGATAAGTAATTATCAATAATAAATAATTGTTAAATAGGTAACTTTTCATAAAAGAACACATCGAGGCGAAACTAAGCGTACCGAACCGCAAAATGGTATAGAATGGAAGACTATATCTTAAGCTGCCTTCGGAACCATCGCACTATAGGAAATATTCGTATTTTTTTTGTCATTAGTTCACAAATACATGATGTAAACCATAAATGTTAAGAGGCTCCTAACCAGCAAACATTTTTTATCGCAGAAGATAAGAATGCGATTCTTCTAGTAGGTATCGCTTTACTCTAGCGATATCGCATAGCAATCGCATTCTCATCCCCCTTCGCGGACACTTTTGGGGGAAAAATAAGCTTTTCTTCTGAGAGATAGGATAAAGTCTTCTTTCGTGCATTAGTGACGAAAACATTGATTTCAGCATTGTAAAATATATAGACAATGTTAAAAACACCTCAAATAATAATTTAAAAAAAATAGAGGAAAGCTAACTTCGGCTCGACCGAAGTTTATATACCCTTGTAGCTTGCATAATTTATATAATTTAAGGTTTCAAATGATTTTCGTCAAACATTCTTAGCAACAGATGGTTTTTTATATGGCAGCTATACAATATATTCATCCGATTTTGAACAAATTCCCCAAAACTGTGTGGGAACCAATATAATTCATAACTGGTAAATAAAAACACGCTACCATTGAAAACAAAAAAGTTTTTCTCACTAGAACTACTTTTTCAACAGATCGTTCCTATGGCAGCTATATGCTATAGTCAACCGATTTTGATTGAACTTGGCAGAATTGTGTGGTAGCATATAATACTGGTCAGTAGCAAGTTTAGTAGCGATAGCATTGAAAACAAAAAAGTTTTTCCTACTAAGACTTTTTTTCAGAACTATATTTTGTAAGGCAGCTATACCATATAGTTGAACGATTTTCATCAAACTTGGTGGAATTATGTAGAAGCATAGAAAACTTATAAATACGAGGTTTGGGCACGTTCACACTGAAGACAAAAAGTTTTTCTAACTAAAACTACTTTTTCTACCGATAGTTCCAATGGCAGCTATATGATATAGTCATCCGATCCGGCCGGTTCCGACAAATGTGCAGCGTCTTTGTACCAAAAGACTTAATGCAAAGTTTGGTTAAGATAGCTTTCAAAATGACGGAGGAGATAGCGGACGGATCGTCATGCTGATCAAGAATGCACACCTGATTATATTAATAGGTACACACCGGAATTTTTTAATTATAGATGGTTTTTAGGTACTTTTAGTGTTGACACCTTTTTAATTTTTGATTTTTTGTTGTTGTCAATGTCTGGCCACACTGTGACAAAGAGTTGAAAGAGGGGCTGCCCCGTATATCAAAGCTTTTCTATAAATTGCGAGTCCACCACACATTTCGCTTGATCATAATAATAGGTACAGTCTCCGTTTCTCACAAGTATCAAGTGAATAATTTTGTAATCAGTGATCTTTTGGTAACTAAAGGCAAATTAAGTATTGCTCCTGTCAATACAGAGAATTAAATAATTAATTTTTTTAGAAAAAATGGGTCGAAATTCTCATTGTACTAAAGAAGAAGCTCGATTGGTTCTTAGTCCAAGAAAAGCAGGCAAATCATTACGAGCCATCGCCAGATTAATGAACAGGTCTCATAATTTTGTTAAAAATGCATTAGAAAGAAAACCAAGACAGGAAAGCCACAAAAAACAACAGAAACCCTTGACCACTACATAGTAACTTTGAGCAAAAAGGACCCTTTTAAGTCATCGAAGGCTATTGCAGCCGAAATTGGGAATTCGGTTAGTGCTCCAACTATCCGAAGACGACTACAAGATGCCAACCTACCAAAAAGAATTGCCAGAAAAGTCCCACTTATGCGCAAAAAAAATATCACCATGAGGCAAACTTTTGCAAGGTACCACAAAGACTGGGTAGGATGCACCGGGGAGAAAAAATGGAGAAACATATTATGGAGCGATGAAACCAAGATTAATTTGTTTGGGAATGACTGTGAATGGAAGGTTCGACGCCCTAATGGAAAGGAATTACATCCACGGTTTACAAAAAACAGTCAAACATGGAGGTGGCAATATAATGGTATGGGGTTGCTTCTCCTGGTACGGCGTAGGTCCAATTTATCAGACTACGAACAAAATGAATGCTGAAGAGTACAAATCCATATTGGAAACAGTTATGGTACCGTATGCTGAGGAAAATATGCCATTACGTTGGGTATTTCAGCAAGATAATGATCCTAAACACACATCAAGGCTGTTATCTAAATTTTTCGAGGACCAAAAAGTTGACGTTCTGAAGTGGCCAAGCCAATCCCCCGACCTTAACCCCATTGAAAACTTGTGGGGAGACTTAAAAAAGAAATTGGCAAAGCATTCATTTTCAAATAAACAAAAATTATGGGAAGGTGTCCAAAAACTGTGGTATGAGACACCAGTAGAGACCTGCCAGGCTCTTATTAAAAGTATGCCAAAAAGAATGGCAGCAGTGGCCCAAAATAGAGGTGGATACACTGGATACTAAGTTAGGAAATACTAATTTTCCTAAAAAAAGAACACAAAATGGAAATTAAAATTTTTTTTCTTACCAACACATGAAGTGTACCTATTATTATGATCACACTGAAAACGTATCTGAAACACAAAATGATCTCTTTTATGTTATATTATTATTCTATGTTACAATTAAGTTTATTTTATTAATAACAAATAGTTTAAGAACCAATGAGAACAAATTTTAAGTTTGAAACAATGAATAAAACTGTTTTCTGTTACCTTAAAGTCAGAGTTGATGTGTGTACCTATTAATATGATCAGGTGTGTATATATACTTTATGTGGTCGGAGATGCTTTCTTCTATGCGTTACAAGTTCCAGTAAAGTAAGCAAAAAAAATATTTCATGTTGTCTTTAAATTAATAACAGTTTCGAAAAAGTAGGTGGTATGGTGTAGGTAGGTCGTGTCTCCACTCTCCCCCCTTCCCATATCTGGATATTCTACTTAAATTCAAGACGATCTATGCTTGAAGTCTATACTTTTTTATGCTTACAACCAAGAAGATCTCTGCTTGTAATGCAGCTGACTTAATTAAAAACCAAGAATTTCAGTCTCAAAAATTCATGCTTGATTTCAGTATTTTCGGCTTGGATCCTAGAATATTCCGTCTTACCGTACTTTTGACATCAAAACTGCTTGACTTGAAGCATGTTCGGCTTGATTTTTTCTCCGAGGATATGTATGATATCTAATTTCGTTTTCTATTTCTATTTATTTGTGAGGTTCTTGGGTTGTAACAAATGTTGCTGGCAAACTTTGTTTGTTCCTTTTAGTTAGCTTAGTTAGTTTTTATATTGCATACCTCTTCTATAACACTAGCCTATAACTTATGGATATGCATATTTTCTTTCTATATAATAACAACATTTATTTTGAGATTTATTTCTTGAAGTTGAATTTTAAAACTTAAAGCCAAAAATCTAAAGAAAATGATTATTAAAAGTTAACCAAAACCACCAAACATATGTCATATATTATTGCAGTATTGTACGTAAATATTGAATAAATTAAGAAATTTTTTTAGTCTCCCCTGGAAAAATCCTGCGTACGAAGCTACTAAATATAGGTTGTAACTTGTAGCACTAGAATATAAAACCATTAAAACTAAATTATTTAGTTAACCACAAAGTCGAAAAAATTTGATATATTCTAAATCTCTGCGTCCACTCCTGATAAAAGCTACAACAGAAAGGCGCTAACATTTGTAATTTTTTTGTCGATGTTTATTTATCTTCCAAATAAGTACTTCTAAGCTAGTCTGCAAGCAGCCAAAATTATAAAGAAATTTCGGTCCGAAGGTTCGAATCAGTCTTCAAAAGTAAGGTTCAGTCCACTGACCGGTTTTCAAAAGCGTCGAACCCAAGGTTTGTTTTGATTGACTACTTATTAGATCTTTGAGGAAATTGCACCTCATGTTTTCGTTGAGTTTCACATGTTGACTTGATTTTCAACACTGAGTGAAAGGTAAAGATTTTCTAGGTTAATCTGCGAGAAAATAACTCTAACATAATTTTGGCTTTAAAACAATAATTGATTGTTCAAGTTATTTATCTCAAAACCGTAAAACTAAATATTCCAATGTTTGATCGAAACTATAAACAACTAATGCATTCTTCACCAAAAGGAAGAATGAAGAATCGGTGGGTCATTATAAGGTTCCACTTATCCAGAATCAAGCGGGTTCGGTTCTGGAGTGGTTTACAGATTTGCTCTGTAACTGTGACTTTTATTTATCTTTTTATAGTGATGAGATGGTGATCGTTAGCTAACCTTTTGGAACAGAATGAAGAAATAAAAAAAATAATAAAAAAAGATTTTTTCGACCTGAGGGGTGGGAAAAAGAGGTGGTGGGAAAAAGAGGGAAAGCAAATTTGAATTAAATACTAATTAAAGAAAATTGAAAAGTGAGATAAAGTTGTGAATTATGTGCGAAATGTGCGATAAACTATAATGTTTAATTCATTTCCATTATCCGTTTCTGACTAAAATATCGAGTCTGCTCACGTCCTTAAACACGGAATTAAGAATCAAAACCGGGATTTCATGCGCATAGTTGATGAAATCAACATACCGGAAACTCAAATTGTCATTTCAGTTCCTATACTTTACTAGCATAGACCCCGTCGCGCTTCGCTGCGCCGCCATCAGTATAGCCCATGTCAGTATGGAACCAATATCCCACATCCCACCCACTTCCCACCAACATACCACACAAACCCCACTCACTATCCAATAATTTCCCACATCGCACAAAATAACCACCCACTTCCCACCCACTACCCACCCATTTCCCACCCATTTCCCACCCACTTCCCACCCACATACCACCCAGTTAGATATTTGCACGTAGAATTTTCCGGTCATTTTCACACCCGGGGGGCGGATTTTCTATCATTGAAAAATCACTATTCAAATTATTTCGTATTCTATCGACCGAGTTTCAAGTCACTCGGATGTGTGACTTTGAAAATGAGCTGAGAGAACTACCCACCCAGGGTGGGTGAATTTTCCGAAAAATTGGTACGCAGATTTTGTTGAATTTTCATATAGATCTTTGAAAATGAGTTTGAACTTGATCGGATGAAAAACAAAAAAGTTTCATACAACAATTTTCGGAGAATTTTTCGACTTTGGGGTCGAATTTTCCAAAATTTGTAAGTCACGTTTCTCATATTTTATTATGTGCAACTTTGAAAATGAGTTTGGAGCTAATCGCTGGCAACTAAACTTTCGCCCAAGCAATCTTGACCACCCACTTTCCACCCAGGGGGGTGTATTTTCCGAAAATTTGGTATGCAGTTCTTGTTGAATTTTCATAAAGATCTTTGAAAATGAGTTTCAACTTGATCGGATGATAAACAAAAAAGTTTCATACAAAAGTTTTTCGCGAATTTTCCACATTTCCCGACAGAATTTTCCAGAATCCGTTCTTAGTACTCACTTTTAGCAGGAGATAAAACTTCTGTGAATTCTGTTAAAATCAGCATTCTATCTCTTATGGTTTGGCCTGTGCGACGGTCACCAGTCAGTCAAGTTGAACTCTTTTTTATATGTAGATTAGAAATCAGAAAGATGTTCCTTAAAGAAAATAATTTTCTTTTTAAAATTTCTGTTATACATTGAACCACAATCCTTTCCAGTCTATAACAAAGAATGATGCAACAACTAATGTCGTTTTTCACGTTATTATCATTTATTTCAGAAATCAGAGTCCAGCATCTGTTCAAAATTACTTCTATTTTGGCTATTTCAAGGGTGAGTTTATACAAACGAATCTAAAAAAAATTTCTTTTCTCCAGCATTTCAATCAGAAAGAGCTTCGCTCGTACCAATTGTTCCAGGACGCCCACTCTTTATTTTTTGTATCTTTGTAACGGCACAATTATTTTATTAGCTTAAGATAACAGAAATTAAAAAGCGATTAATTTTTGAGTTTATCTGTCTGGGTTCCTTTATAACATTTCGCACATGAATTGACTTTCAAGTTGAAGTTTTCTTATATCAATTAAGCTGGTTCACTCACGTAGTACTGTAGTAGACACTAAGCTTGCATATCGTTCCGTGATCTACAAATTTCATTATTCTGAAAATATCAAAAGCACAATCTTCTTTACCAAGTCTTTTTAAACGTGAGCGTCGTGAGTAATTTTAAACGAAAGATATTTCTCACTTGGTGTGAACTAATTTTCATTTACTTGAATTTCACTTTGAAATGCAAACCAAAAAAACCAAAGACAACAAAAAACGTGGCGCACGCATCCGCTAATTACCCCCCAACTCTCTCTGTATAAACAATTTCCCAAATGTTTTTCTAAACGAAACTTTAAACCCTTTTTAGTGATTTTCACCCCCGCAAATAACAACAAAAACATTAACGAAAATTGTTCATTCCAAATGCCTTTCACTGTGTAGCACACTGACACACACACACAGACACACAAACAGATCAAAGTGCTAGATTTTCCAGTTTCTTTTTTGACGGAACCAACAAACATGCCCGATGCACTTTATTTACATTGGCTTCCGGTTGAATTTTTTGGTGTATTTTTTATCTGTCTTATATTTCGGCAAATAAAAAGCCAAGAAAAAATGTGCGATTGTAAACAACAACCGAAAATGTGATAGATAAATATTTTTAGCCAAAAGTTCAAAGGCTGATAAATAAATGGAAATTAAATATATTGAATCCAGTTATGGAGATTCTGGGTCACTCATTTACTCATTTACGCTTAAGTTTCCAAAACACATGCATATCTGGAAACGTTTATCGAAAAGCCATAAAGTTTTCATGATTATGCTGGATTTTCATTTACCGTTGTCTCTGCGTTTAATTACGCTTTATATTAAGCCCGCGGAAGAAAAGGGCCTGAGCCAAAGCCGAAATGAACACAAAAATTCTCAATCACGTGCCATGCGCAACGTTCTAAATTTCAATTGAATTCAATTTAATTAGTCGAAAGCGCTAGAAACAGAACCAATTTTGTGTTAATTTGTATGCGATGAAGGTAACGAGGAAGAAATGTAGAAGGAGGAGGAGACGGCTCAGGAAGTCGTGGCTAAGAAGCGGGAATATGTTGAAAATTCAAAAAAAAAAATGTCAATTAACTGCAGTGGGAATGAAAGGTAAATAATTTGTTGTTTTCATGTGAACTGAGATAATATGGAAAGAAAAATTGAAAAGGTTCTTTTAAAGTTTCGAAGTTTCATTGGAAACGTTTAACTATTTGGAACGATATTACAACGAGCTACTTTACTCAAAATTATAGTCGACAGAGAAAAACTCGAAAGCGGGAATGTCGGCGAACAGCTGACTAATTTCTCAATGAAAACATATCGATGTTTAATCGCAATCCAATCCTGTGTTAGAGCCCTTTTTAAAATGTGGGCGAACCATAAATCCACACCACAGACCAAGAATCAGTCAATTCAAAACAGTCTAGAAATTATTATTTGGAAGGGAGAAGAAAATTTTAAAGAAACGCTTGTCATAAATCAAGACTACAAATAGAGAAAACTTCGTTTTGAAAGTACAAAAACCACTTAAACTTATAAAGTTTTTTATCTTGTCTAAGGGCGCACGCACACATGCGACTTGAAGATGAACTGACGGCTGACCATAATATTTTAGTACTTCAACATGCTTGATTTATTCCGCAAAGCTGAACTTTCAACTGAATTTTTAAGATATAGCCAGTGCTTTCTGTGCACGCTATTATGCACGGGGCTTGGTTATTTGCCAAGATCAGCCTTAAATTCTGCATTTAGTTCATCTTGCAGCTGCATGTATGCGCGCGCCCTAATAATCCCAGGCTTCCAGCAAACACACAAATGACTGCGCGACAAAACAAAGAAAAGAATGCAATCAAAAAGATCAAACGTGCACATCAACTATAGATTTGAGAAAAAACGAGAAGTTTCAAACGAAAATCAAGAAAAGTAGAAAGAGAATCTAAGATATCGCCATACTTAATATTTTAATGCTTTCTTCTTTCATTTTTGTTGTTTTACGCAAAGGCAAGCGCATGGCTGCGTAAAGCAGCGTTGGTCAACGAGAGCGAGGCCAAAAAGTGAGATTGCTTCGACCTGACAGCATCAAAGACTATAGAAGAACTAACATAGAAGCACACTTTGAAACGCCTCACTTTTTTGAGTGATGTTGACACCATTGTGACAAGGAGATACTTGTTAAAGAATACAAAATCTGCTTCTCAAAATTACTGTAGACGTAGGAAAGCACGGTGGTTACAGAGAGACGGACATAGTTAAAAAAAAAAACTCAGAGTCAATAAATAACTCAAAGAGCCAAAATGACAAATATTTGAGTGAAAAGTTTTCGACGTAGCAGATTGTGCTTCTATGTTAGTTCTTCTATGCAAAGGCTAGCCAGCAACTGAAAGGCTTTTTGCTCTCATCTCCTCAGCTTCGCCCCCAGGGTGTTCTTGTGACCATTGCTGGCGAAAAGCAACAACATATTCATATGCGTTCTCTCCTTTCTTTCTTTCCGAGCGAAGGTTTTGTTGTTGGCGCGTGCAGACCGGCAAAAACAGCTTCATATGATCCTTCATATGATCCTCTCTGGCAAACTCAAACGCAACAACAATGTTGCATATGCGTCGTCAGCGTAGGTTAGCGATTGGCGAGTGGCCGAACGCTTTTCGCTATTCACGTTGACACACACACAAACAAATTACAAACCGGGTTTCTCTTTCTATTTCTTGAGGTTTTTGTGTCTCCACGGTATTGTTGCCAGAACTTCAGAGACAAAAATTGCTAGAAATAGTTAAATAAAAAGTTGTAATCATATAATTTCTTTTGTTTCTTGTAATCGAATCGAAAGCTTAAGAAACTATGTTTTGTTGGACTTAAAACCAACAAATACTTATTCTAGTGTCTTTTAAAGGATTTCAAGTCTAACCAAAACATTAAAAATTACTTCTTCAAATATATAACTAACACAATACTTAAAGTAAGGTTGAAATAGCATTGCCGGCTTCAATTGGGATGAGACTTAGAAATGTAAAAACCATCACCCCTTTAGTTACGCTGAAGTAGTTAATGACGACTCCTAAAGCTTAACAAAATAAATAAAATATTAAAATATGCAATTGTGGATAAACCAAAACGGCCTAAGAAAACCCACAACTAAGGTAAAAACTCACATAAAAAACAAAGATATACTTTACAAACTTGTACATTGTACAATAACAAAAAGCTTACCAATAAGTTTTGATTCACTGACGTCTGTAGACTCGTTTAAGCAGTCTTTATACTTGTCATATATCTCTAAATAATAGGTTATCAAACTTCTCTAAAGAGAATCTCTTATCAAATTGAACCTGTCAAATTACATCAAAAAAGCCAACATTTTCCAAATATTTAGAGTTATTTGCTTTGCTATTACACTATTGTCAGAGAGTCTCTTTAGAGATGTATGACAAGTGTAAAGGCAGCTTTAGCAAAAGACTAAATTTTGAGTTTCCATTGTCCAATTTCAAATCCTGCATAAAATATGTTGCCAAAACGTTGTTAATGATGTGGGTGCACTTAGTTCTGCCAAGTTGTATTTGCCCAGCAACTGAACAGGCTTTGAACTGTTGCACACACAATTGCCCCAAGTGGTCAGCTGTTGCTGTTGCTGTGTGCTTGGCAGTATATAGGTTTTCGTTTTTTCTTTCCAAAATCTATGTTGTTCTTCTGAGTAAATTCTCCCGCCATAGACAACTTTTGCCATTATCAGCCACTATGAAACTTAGCAACTCACATATGCTCATAATCATTGGTCACTTAAGCTCGATATGTAATCGTTAAAAAAATGATTCGATAACTTATATGCAGCGAAATGTGATTTATATCGAAGTAGCTAGAAAAAGCTAAGCATTTCTTAAAAATTGATAGATTTATAGCTAATAGCTAGTTCGGAAATTTAATAGCATTTCCATTTTCAAAATTGCCAGATCTAGCAACTAAATAGCTAAATTGGCAACACTACTCCTCGCGGCCGTAAGCTCATTCTGGGCACCCTTGTTTAAATGCTACGCTTAATATCACATTTGTCTAGTCTATGTAAATAGGCTGTTGTATTAATATTGCTGTAAGCAGCTGACATTCATTCCACTCAACATTACAACAGAATTGAAATTATAAACGAGAAGCTTAAAATAAATGTTATCTGCTAAAGTGTGTAGTCGAAGTCAACAGTCAGCTAACTTTTGAATATCATATTAAAACAGTTTTCGTATTTATTGGTAGCATTGAGGGAGGCTGCCAATTTTTCTTCAATACATTTAACTGCTAGTCGAGTAGTGAGATTCACTCCCAGTTAATTTAAAAACACCAAGGACTTATAATCTCGGCAATTTGTTGTTAAGTCTGGTCAAACTGGATTTAACATTCATGTTATATGACGATGTAAGCTCAATTACTTACTTCGCAAGTCCGTAGAGGACTTTATAAAAATCATTAAAATAATTTGACCAATGGAACTGAGAGTTTTTACCTTACTTGCGGGGAAATGTAAATGGTTTCTATGTTTATAAGGAAAAATTACATATTTAAAAAAAAAAAAAACAATTTATTTGACTTTTTAAACAGTCTTGAGAATTAATTTTTATAAATGCAGGTAAAGCTCCATGCTATTGCTTCTGATTACTTGCGATTAGGGATGTCGAAAATATTATCGATATATCGAAATATCGATATTTTTGCCCAAAATTACAAATATCATTATCGGATATTTTCCCGAGGCGATATATCGGAAATCGAATATTTTTTGGTGATATTTTTGTTTCACCGTTCGGTCACACTGTTGCGCATAACTGTTTCTGCAAACCGGTTTTGAACCGAACCGGTTCGAATCCGGAATTCCGGCTTTGTTTTTACGAAACCAAGCTTTTGGTTCGGTTAAAAAAAAAAATTCTTATGCACATTAAAATTTATTTGGGTACCCTTCTATGTACGTAACAGCAGAGTCGACAATTAGAAATTCGGAAAGTCGGTCAAGCCAGACTATGATATACATTGCACATGTGAAAGTGAATATATGTATACACTTAATATGGTCAGAGATGCTTTGTTCTGGCGGTTGCATACATACATTACAAATATTCTGTGTTCCTTTGGTAGAGAACATAAACAGACACTAAATCAGAGAAAACTGGCACAAATTTTTCATCTTATACATATACATATCGAAAAACTTCTTTGCCAGCTTGCCATGAAGCTTTGCCTGCTTCGACTGCCCCCTATACCTCTTCCCTACAATCAAAAACTTCATGAAGAACTGCATGAACCAGCAAACCTGAGGTTCCGAAAAATTTTTTGGGTTTGCAGCCCTGGTTTAAAAGTTATTTTATGAAAGGCGATGCACAGAAATCGCAGTGCAAACTGTGCAATATAGTTGTAAAGACCAGTGGCAACTCAACAAATATAAAGGCACAGTTAAAACAAAGCGTAGAGCTGCTCGGCTGAAATTCAGCCCATCTTTAATAAAGATAAATCTAAGTTTTTTAAAGTTGTTTACTCCTTTAAGTTATGGATGGAAGAGAAAGACGCATTGCCAGTGCTTTCTGACTTGGCATTGTCATATCTTGTCATATGTCCGGGAAGCTCCGTGCCATCAGAAAGCTTGGCTATGCCTATAAAAAGTGTGGTTTCTGACACCAGAAACCGAATGACACTTGAGCGCATAACTTAAGGGGTCTTCCTAAAATCGCTGTCTAACGATTATTGGAGTTTTCAGTTTTTATGTTTCGTAGATTGAACTGAATAAGTTTTTTTTTTACTTTGTAGTTCCAATTCTCTATTTTAAAAGATGATGAATTTAAAAAGTAAACACTTTTTTCGGTCCATAAATTCATGAATAAGTTTACAGCACTTCTTATGTTATGAATGAAATAAAAATAAAAATCTTTAGTTAATTTAATAAATATACATTAAATCTATATTTTTTAAGCGCAGTCAGAATGTCAAATGACGCCTCAATTACCTCAAAAGACCTGTTCATTGTTAAGATCCGGGTTTTTATTGAAAAATATCGAAAATATCGATAATGTCGATTTTTTTACACCAAGTTGTTTACAAGTTGTGAACAAACGCAACTTTTTCGGACCTAGAGCCAGCCAACTCACACTAATTTACACCAAAATATTTATATCGAAATGATACTTTTTCTATATCGTCAAAAATATCGATATAGATATTTTTGAAATATTCTACAACCCTACTTGCGATTGATTCAATGCAGGGTTGATTTGTAGATATGTACACTAAGAAAAAACTAGAACGAATAATTTGAGCACGAACGCTCTTGAAAAAAAAATTAGTCGCTCTTGAATTTTCAAGAATTTCGCTCTTGGAATCGAGATAAATTCGTTCTAAACGTTCTCAATTTTGTTTTTTATAGGCAAGGGGGGTGAGGGCAACTTAACTTTGAGAGAGTAGCGTTGGAGTCGCTCTCGCAGAGAGTGAGGGCGCATGCGCAGTTGGTCGTTGAGAGAATGAGAGCGCAGAGAGTGAGAGCGCATGCGCAGTTTGTTGTTGTGTTATAAAGGCAACTGCGTCTATTTATAAGTGTGATTTCGTCGCGTCTTTTACCTTACGAAGGTTAGCTGAGCTCGTTAAAATGCCCGTCGCCTGTGTGTGTTTCAGTCTTTCGAGGTACCGAGTTCAAGTCCCAGAAAAGTAAGTAAAAAAAAAAAAAAATATCTATGTGTGGTTATCTCAAAATCAATCACAACTTAAAACAAAGTTTGGTGGGTGGGGTGGTGGTGTTGGGGTGTTGGTGTGGTTTGATAATGGTGAGTGGGACGGGGGAGGGAGACGAGACGGACCACCACCACGTCGGTCGGGTCGGGTCAGTCGGGTCGGGCCGGTCGTGTCTCTCCCACCCCCCACCCTACCCAAATATTCTTTTTAATTTTTTTATTTTGAGAATTATTCGGTCTTGGATCAAGTACTGAAACTCTTGAATCAATAATTATTCATACTTGGATCAAGAGCTGAAACTCTTGAATCAGGAATGTCGGGATAAAAAATTCACTCTTGAATCAAGAATTTCGCTCTTGGATCAAGAATTTTCACTCTCACCGTACTTTTGAGAACGAATGCTCTTGATTCAAGAGCGAAATTCTCTATTTGTTCTCTGAGTGTAGGTTGAACTAAAATTTCACAAACTTTATCATGAAGGTAAGCAAGGAGTTTTGAAGTGGCTTTGAAACGAAATCGAAGAGAAATCGATATCGAAGAATCAAACTTCACCGTGTAATCTTTCTAATATTTATTACAAATGTGAAAGTTTGTGTGTTTGTATACTTGCCCGCTTGTTACTCAATCACGCACAAATGGCTTAACGGATTCGGATGAAATTTGGCACTCAGATGGTCGATAACCTGGAGTTGAACAAAAAAGATTAATACAGTCGCTAAGATTATTATGAAGATTTAATAGACTGCAAGAGTACCCGGGTTAATAAAGGAGATGTTGAGCAAATGGCCAAAAAAAATCGCGAAATTTCAAAAGTTTTCATTTGAGTTTAGATTATCATAAAGACGCGTAAACCGGCGGGCAAATAGTTGGAGTCTATCAAATGGTCAAGAAAATCGCGAAATTAGCAAAAAATTTTCAAAGGACCTAAGATAATTATGAAGATTGTATATTTGGCAATTAAAAAACCGCTAAATTTGCCAACTTTTCGTATGACTTAAGATTATTCTGAAGATTTGACATATGGCAATGCAGACGGATAAAAACGAGGTGTAGATGGAACTGTTAAAAGAATCGCGAAATTTTCAAATATTTTCATATGACCAAAGATTATTATTAAGACTTAATGGACGGCACTAAAGGAAGTGTGTAGATATAGACCGAACTGTCCAAAAAACCGCGATATTTCCAAAATTGTCATTTAACCTTAGATTTTTTGTGAAATTTTCAAAATTTTATGAGTTTTGGGAATTATAAAGATTTGATAGATGGCAATGGTAGAGGCGTAAATGGTTAGATCAAAGAGTCCAAAAAGTGGCAAAATTTTCAAAACCAGAAAATTCCAAAATTTTGAAAAAAGTTTGAATTAAATTAAATAGATGGCAATTGCCAAGAAAGCTTCACTTCTTCGTTTTGTGTTTAAAATTCTACGCCCCGTAGCAATGCACACCGGCCACCTGCTAGTGAATGACTAAGTTAAGCTGTCTGATCTCAAAGTAACAAGTCTCTAGTAAACTCCGTTTCAAGCAGCTCGTCTATGCTACAGATTTAACTTAAGTTGTTTTTTCTTCTTTTTTAGTAATTCTTAGTTTTGTATTATCATAATTTTTTTAAAATCTTTTTGCAATTACAAATTGTGCACCTAAAATAATTCAACAGTAATTAAATCCTAGATGGCCCTTTAAATTAGAGACTTATTGAAGTAAAACACTTCAAACTAATGCAAATTAATTAACAAACAAAAATACCAACTCAACTCTCAGTTTTCACTCATTATCAACCCACCTCAGGTCTATAAATCGGTCCAAAGAACCGCCACAAAACCCATTACCAGCCTCAACCATGGTTCGAAATCTGCCTGTTGAAGCTGCTGGAATATTTAATTTACAGCCATAATTTCATTTTGGCAACAATACCTCGGCCCCTCTCTCACTTCTCATAGATTTCAGTCGCTGTTTTGCGGTTGTGGGAAATTCAATCAGAATGGGAAGTTGTGGGCTTATCAATGGTATACGCATTTCAAAGCAAACATTTTAGGCACACACCGTCAGACAGGGAGGCAGCCACATGGACAGACCGAGTAAATTTATCTTACGCCATTTTCAAGGACAATTCCACTTTTGCAACATGTTGATGTACATACGAAGGACGCTGGCATCCTTTTACCATATGCATATTTATTAATTTGTATATTTGTATTTACACACTGCTAACATATTCATAGACAATTGGCAAATGTAATTAAATAGGTTTACAAAAGCGATGACAACTCAAGCGAGGACACATTTTGGTTTGTTTTGTGTAAAATGATAAATTAAGGTTGAATAGGAGGCACAAACAAGTTCTAAATATGACTTTTGGTTAAGAATTAGAGAGGAGGACCTGCTTGTTGCCCAATGGAAATGGAAATGACATATTTGCCATAAATTTTCCCAGGTTCAGGTTCGGGAAAGGAAAGAAATTTGCGCTCGAGGCAAGACTCGTTATAAGGCTGAGCCTTCCTTTCGCTCTAATAATGACTTAATACTCAAACAACCTTTTGGAAATATATCACTGTTAGCTTCACATCCTTCTCCATTTGACCTCACGGCTTGACCAATTCTAAAAATTGAAAAATCACCATTCCACGCCCACACACACATTCGCTGGAACGCCGCTGCTCCTGCTGCTGATGCTGCTGCTGCTTCTGAGTCTCTGAGTTCATTAAACGCTGTGCGCCTAATTAACGCACAAATCGAGTTAATTTCTCTTCTAACCGAGGCGGTTAATTAAGAGTGCAGACAGAGTCTCGTGGAGTGGGAGGCGCAAAATTATGCGCTAATGTGTCATTCGGCAATGACTTTTCACATGATTCCCCTTGTTGTTTGGCGGTTGCATTTCATTGGCATTCGATCGATGGGCTCCGGTCAATGGAAATTCAATTAAACATCGCCCCAGGCAGTTGCATTGTTTAGTTTGTTGAACTCCCGACGATAAACTTGCAAGTTGCATTCGGATCCGCTTAAATCTAAATCCAACAATGGCAGAGCAACGTCTTTGGTCTGCGGGCCCGCATGTGAAGTGCAAATGGAGCGCCCGCAGTTTCTGGCGCCATAAACAAGGTGACTTTAGTGGCTCTGGCCCAGTTGAGAAGTTGGCAGTCATCAGGCGTCAGGTGTGCGCACACTTACAGTAGGTTAGATGAAGCGGACTTACATATGTGGATGATTGGCTGGAAGAGGTGAGATTGAGGAGTTGTGGGGGAGTAAGGAGTAAGAAAAGATATAAGAGAGAAGGACAGGCAGAAAGAAGGAAGGAGGAAGAAAGAAGAAAGGAAGAAAGTAGAAAGCAAGAAGGAAGTAAGAAGGAAGGAAAAAAAAGTAATGGAAAAAGGAAGAAGGGCGGAGAAGGTAAAACAGAAAGAAAAGAAAGGTTGGAAGAAGAAAGGAAGGAATGAAGGAAGGAATTAAAAGGAAGAAGGAAGAAAGAAAAAAGGAAGAAGCAACGAAGAATCAACGACGAATGAACGAAGATCTAAGGAAGAAAGAAGGAAGAAGGAACGAAAATGGAAGTATTAAATGTGAAACGTACGGTAAGAAAATAATTGACTTAAGTACAAAATTCTTATTTCCTTCACGATTTCTCCAGTCCCATAATACCTGATTTAAGACTGTTCAGGGATGTAGTAAGTACATTTCGAACTATTTTAAGTTGTAATAGTTAAACCCTAGTTGTTAAGTCAAACCCTATAAACTCCTAAAATCGGTACAAAACATTCTTCGTTCTTGGTTTGAGGCCATAAAACCCATATGCTATTCTCAAATTGTTCTTGATATTGAACCATTAATTAACCAAAGACAAAAATGGTATAACTGTAGAACAAATACTTACCATTAGTCCATAAGCAAAGTGCTGAAACCAGTTCGGAGTTTTAACAAATGATTTGTTATCAAAAAAAATTTTTTTGATTTAATACATATGGGCATTTTCAAACTAACGTGACGTTTCGTTCTTACGAAAATTTCTTTTTGAAAAATATGAAAATCTTGGATTTTTAAAAAGATTGTTCTATATTTGGGTAGCAAATAAGTAGCACTATAATCAGCTAAAACAATGACATCAATCGATCATAAGGAGTTAAAGATATAAGCAATCATATATGCTGGCGTGACGTTACAGAAAACGGAAGTGGGTTTTGACTTGTTTTAGAAAAACGCAAAATTCTGCGAATTGGGCAAAGCTTTTTGTTTAAATTTTTTTGTTAGTATGATTTGAAAAAATACAAGTTTATTTTCCAGGTTATCTTATTCAAAAATATTTGACCAATTTATTTTTATTTGCATAAGTATCTGACGTGACGTTACCTGACGTTGCGTTATTTGAATTTCCTCATTGTAATAATGTTGTTTTTGTTATAATATAAAGCAGAAACTTGCAGTTAATTGCAATCATATAGTTTCTTATGGTGTCCTCTGCATTACTTTTTAACTCCTTGTACCCTAAGAAATAGTTTAGACAGCAAAAATCAATGCAAACTAAAGGCATTTTTATGACAACAAAATGTATCCAAATGAGAAAAATCTCAATTGTGCGACTTTGCATTCGAAAATCTTCAAATAGGTTATGAATACATTTAAAATTGTCTCATATTAGCTCATTTTCATTATTTTCCCATGAAAAAATTATAAAAAATAGTGCTTTTAAGTACTTTTCATTTTTTGGTCTCGGTGGACTTTTCTGTGGAAATGCCCATATGTGCCTTTATCTATACTTATACTGTATATTATATATATATATAAGTATATATACTTATACCTATATATATATAAAACAAAGTCGTGTGTGCTACACCACTTAGATCTCTAGAACGGCTGGACGGATTTTGAATGTCTTTGATATGTTTGATATGTTTCTGTCCCGAATAGCAGAATGGCAATTAAAAAAATCGCAAAAAAACAATCGGTCCAAAAATCGCAAAAATTTTCAAAATGTTATATTACAAAATTTACCAATCGGTCAAAAATATGGCAAAAATTTACAAAACAGACGGACATGGCAAAATCGACTCGGCTGTTGATGCTTATCAAAAATATATATACCTAATAGCCTCGGAGGCGCTTCCTTTTGGCTGTTACATACATTTGCACAAACTTAATAAACTCTACTAGCTCTAAAGTTATAACAGTTGAGGTCCCTGATCATTACAGATTATTCGGTCAACCAAGTCGTTAAGTTATTGGGCTTCGTAACATTACGAAACAATTCAATGAGAAGGACAAGAAACCGCACGAGGGTAGCGCCACGTTAGAATGGAACTCGTGAGAGCAAAGAGAGGTTCCCCATGAATCGAACCGTCGCACAGTGGAAGGTTTCGTATATTTGTCATTCTTTTATAAACCGAACATTTAATAAACTCACCATTTTTAGTTTCAATAAAAAAAAAATCGGAAATTAGATCTGGGCATTTCCACAGAAAAGCCACCGAGACCAAAAAATTAAAAGTACTAAAAAACACTATTTTTTATAATTTTTTCATGGGGAAATAATCAAAATGAACTAATATGAGCCAATTTTAAATATATTCATAACCCATTTCGAGATTTTCGAATGCAAAGTCGCGCATGCGCCATTTTTCTCATTTGGATAAGTTTTGTTGTCATAAAAATGCCTTTAGATTGCATTGATTTCTAAACTATTTCTAAAGGTACAAAGAATTAAATAATGCAGAAGACTCCATAAGAAACTATGTGATTGCAATTAACTTTAAGTTTCTGCTTTATTCAATGTTACAACTGGCTAGCTCAAGGTCTTTTTTCGTTGATTATAAGCCTTTTTATAACCAACACAAACCAACAGATATTAATTAACAACATTTTGGAATAGCAATTGGGTATGTCCGTACAGCGATCGTTGTTTCGAGAATAACCAAATTCTCTCATCAGCGGACTTGTTTTGCTGTTCACACTTCAACCAAACATCCAGTTAGTATTTATACTCTGAAAAGGGGCGAATAAAGACATAGGAATTACACTATTATAACAAAAACAACGTAAATATAATGAGGAAATTTGAGTAACGTAACGTCAGGTAACGTCAGGTCAGATACTTGGGCAAAAAAAAAAAAAAAAAATTGGGAAAACATTTTTGAATAAGATAACCTGGAAAATAAACTTGTATTATTTCAAGTCATACGAAAAAAATTTGTATACAAAAAGCTTTGCCCAATATGCAGAGTTTTGCATTTTTCTTAAACAAGTCAAAACCCACTTGCTACCCAAATATAGAACAATCTTTTTAAAAGTCCAAGATTTTTATATTTTTTAAAAACATCTTTTCGTACGAACGTAACGTCACGTCAGTTTGGAAATGCCCATCTCGACATGCCCACCAAAACGCAAAAAAAAAAAAATATTGTTAATTTTATAAACAATTTCAAAAATCGTCAAATACGGAAAAATCGAAAAAAAGGGTTTTTAAAAAACTGGATTTCTCAGGTTTGGTTTATTGGACAGGTCTCGTGTTGATATTGCTGAATAGTATTTTAATGTATCTACTAAAATAATAATTTAATTATTTTTTAAATTATTTAATAATATTAAGTAATTGTTGCTTAATTGTATATATAATTTTCTCTCAAAACTGCAAATTACGTTTTGGTGGGCATGTCGAGATCCAATTTCTGATTTTTTTTTTGAAATTAAAAATTGTGAGTTTTTTAATTGTTCGGTTTATAAAAAAACTAACAAATTACCCGTCGCGCTTCGCTGCGTCGCCATCAGTACAGTGAAGAATTACCGTTACCGTTACCGTTACCGTTACCGCTATCGCTATCTTTAGCTTTATCTTTATCGCTATCGTTATCGTTATCGTTATCGTTATCGTTATCGTTATCGTTATCGTTATCGTTATCGTTATCGTTATCGTTATCGTTATCGTTATCGTTATCGTTATCGTTATCGTTATCGTTATCGTTATCGTTATCGTTATCGTTATCGTTATCGTTATCGTTATCGTTATCGTTATCGTTATCGTTATCGTTATCGTTATCGTTATCGTTATCGTTATCGTTATCGTTATCGTTATCGTTATCGTTATCGTTATCGTTATCGTTATCGTTATCGTTATCGTTATCGTTATCGTTACCGCCCCATTTCACTTAATTTCGTATTCCACCCTTACAAACCGAGTTTCATGCCAATCAGATGAAAAATAATTTTTTGCCTACAGAATTTTCCGGGAATTTTCCCGCCTGGGGGGCGGATTTTCCGACATTAGAAAAACACATTTCAAATTATTCAGTATTCTATCCTTACAAACCGAGTTTCAACTCAATCGGATGAAAAATAGTTTTTTGCATGCAGAATTTTCCGGCCATTTTCCTCCTGGGCGGATTTCCCAAAATCGGGAAAACACGTGTCGAATTATTTCTCGTACTATGCTTACAAACCAAATTTCAAGTCAATCGGATGAAAAACAAAATTTTCCCATACAAACTTTTCCGACGCTTTTCCGACTTTTCCGGTTTCCCGTCTTAGTACGCACTTTCACCACTAATGGAAACTCCTGTCCAAATTTCAGCTTTCTATCTCTTACCGTTTGCGCTCTGCGTTGATTGCCAATCAGTGAATCAGTCAGTCAGTCAGTCAGGACAAACTGTTTTATATGTAGAGTAGATGACCCATATTTAGGTGGAATTAATTCAAATTTTAGATTTAAAAGAATGAAATCACTGGTATGAAATTTTCGACTTATAATAAAACAAAAAGAAATATTTTTTGACTAAAATTTGGAATAAAAAAATAAATTTTCATAAAAAAAAAAATTAATTTTTAATTTTAAATTTTTTTTTTTAGATTTGAATTTTTTAGGAACACTAACTTTTTTTAGAGTAGTTTGGAGTGGTGAACGAGAAAATCAATTTTAAATATTTTTAATGCGAACGTTTTTTTACAAACTTTTTTTTGTTAATTTTTTCGGAAGGAACACTTACACTTAACACTGTTTAAGCCATATTTCAATTCAGGAACTTCAGATTAAGTCAAGCAAGATACCAATCGAAAGGTTATTAAATTTTCCATCATTCGAATCGGCTTACTAGTTTGAGCTCAAAGATCAAAAATATATGGAAAAACCGATTTTTTTATCTTTTATTTTACAAGTTTAGGCAGAAAAGGCAGCTAATGTTTGTTTTTTTAGTATCACTATTGACGTACACATTAATTAAATCAAGAATTACAACTAAAGCAGGCTGCAGTCACACATTCTAAGCCACGAAACATTTAAAAGTGAAATATTTTCCATAGATCGATGCACTCGTGGCTTAAAAGCATTTGAATGCACCTTCTTTCAGATACGCCATGTTTGAAAGCTCATAGCTGATCGAATATCGATAGCACATAAAAGCTTTAAATACCGTAAGACTCAGGGATGTATTGGCCATTAATTCAAAAAAAAATTTGCGCCATTTCAAATTTGAAATTTGTATTTATTCCACCTAAATGTACCAAATCTCCCACTGTGCGTCGAGCTCATTTCACAGATTGAAAACGAAAATTTTTTTGATGCGCAAGAAGAAATGCTTTAAGTGTTGATTTGAATCGAACAGCGTTTCTATACGATTGCACAATGGATAACAGCTCGCACCCTTTCAATGGTCAGAGTGGTTAAACGACCATCTACACTTCATACTTACCCGTCTGTTTAGCCGCCTTTATGACAATCTAAACTCATATATGAATTTTGCAAATTTCGAGATTTTTGGACCGTTCGATGTACACCTTTTATTTAATCGAACATTTACCCGTCTTCATGACAATCTAAGGAAATGAAAAGAATCATTTAAAAACTGAAGAAATATAATTAGAAAATCTAAAGAAATAAAGAGAATTAAAAAGCCTATTTCCGAGGATTCCGAACGATTTAAATTTCCAATACATCTTGCAATCACCATGACGATGAACTCATTACAGGGCCAATCCGTGAGTGTTTGTGGTCTAAATTTAGAAAATGCATGTTTTACTCATGGGTGATTGTACGTGGCATGTTCAGGTGTCCGCAAAACCATCCGCTTTATTTGTTCTGGCGCCCGATAAAAAAAAGGAAAAATGTCTTATATCACAAGGTGCTTCACTGAAGAAATTTTTTTATATTTTCATATTTAAATTAAAGTCTACACACTTTATATTTACGAATTCCATATTTAACGTTGAATCAAAATCTATTTTTTTTAATCACCCCTCGCACACACTAATGACAGCTTTGCCAAACCACCAAGCAACCAACAGTCACGTCTTACTTATCAAATGGCGCCCATAAAATCAACTAATATGCCCAAGTGCATTTGCATCCAAGCTCTCTCTCTCTCTCTTGCTGTTTCATCACATCACACATCTCACACTTTGGTGTGAAAATTATAATCGAATTCAATAAAGTTGTCTTCCGTAATTGCATTTGGAGTTTTTTAATTGCCAACCCCAACATAAAATGGCAAATCTTACGATTTCAATTAACTGGCATTTGGCCTGAGTGCGTGGTGGGTCATAACCCACCACTTCAACAGGCATTAAATTACGTTTTTATTTCGTTTGCCGTAAACCGGAAATTGCGACATACGCACGGAAGTCAAGTCAATAAATATGGGGGAGCTTCCACAAAAAGTCCAACTAGTTACACAAATTGCATGAGAAAAACTCAATAACATTTATGAAACTTGAGCGTTCTGTCCAAAAATGTTTTCTACCAAAAGAAGAAATACACAAAATGGAAATAAAAATTGAGCAAGAAATTGCAACGAGCAAACAAAAAACAAAAAAAAAAAAATTGTTTTTCAATTAAAAAGTTTATGTTGCTGCTGCTGCGTGCAGACAAATTTGCCATTCAATTTGCCCACTGGACACGGCAAGAGGGAGTTAAACGTGTTCAGGTGTGCGGCCAAGTTGTATGGGAAAAATTTTTCAGGAATTATGATGCATGTTACTTCATATCTGAATTTGCAGTTGTAAACTGTCAAGTTTGGAATGTGATTTAAAACCTTTTCTAAAGGGGAGAGACAGAAGGATATACTAAAGTGAAAATCTTTAATAGAAAGGAAAAGTACTGAAAGGACCAATTAAAGAAAAAAGGGTATTGAGAGTGAAAATCTTTAATAGAAACGAAAAGAACTGAAAGGACCAATTACAGAAAAAAGCGTATTGAGAGCCTTTTTTGAACAGCTCCACTTGCAGCTGTATAATACCAGCCAAGAAAATGTAGAAACTTAGAAAACCAATTCTACTATTTTGGCTTAGAACCTAAAATTTTTTCACTTCAAACCAGCAGCTGCTCATTTAGGGATTCTTTTAACACATTTTATTTATACAACATATCTCAGCAGATTCTACTTAATAATTCCTTCTCCTTCACCCAACACCTGGTCATGCAATTTGCAAGCAAACACAAACACAATAAAAGAATTACCAAAGAAATTTGTTTGTTTCTTCTTTTTTTCTTAATGATTTATAGTACTTGCCTTTAGCTGATAACACTCATTTGACATGAGAGTGTAAATTTCCTATCACTTGCAAATATTTACCAGAAAAGAAAAGAAAATTGTTCATGATCAAAGAACTAAAACCGCCACGCGTGCTTCACGTTCTGGTTATTAATCAAAGGAAAGAAAAAAAAGATTTTAATGATGTTGAACTGCCCTTTTTTTTCCTAATGTTGTCTTTGCACGGTTGCGATAATATTTGGATTAGTTCAAGTCAATTGCATCTTGGCAAGAAAGTAGTTTTTGGAGCAGGGGTGGGTCGGTGACGCGTGCTGCAATGAGACGAATTTAATGTTGCACACGTGGCACACGCGAATTTTGCACTTACAACTCTCAGTGGGTGGGTGGATTGGTTTGGTTTGTTTCTGGCCCAGCACCCGGGTAAGTTAAATGTTGTGTTAAGATTAACAACAGACGACCACAAAAGCAGCTTATCGAGTTTCGGCCTTCGCCCAGAGAAGGGTTTTTACGTTTTTACGTGCTGGGCATTAACAAATTCGGAATAACAAAATATGGATCTCCCCCTTTCCTCAAAAAAAAAATAACGAAAACATCGAAATGCGGGCGACATTATCAGCAAACAAAAAATTTTGTTGGACTATGCCATTTGACTGCTAATGATGCTTCCTTCGGGAAGTTGAGAGAGCAGGTGTTGTCGACAACTCAAATATGCTCACACTCTGCATAATTTATGACACACATAATGCAGGCCAAATTCACAGCGAAGAAAAACGAGTGTTAAATGCTATGCAAACTTGGGAAAAACAAACCCCCAATCAGCTTATCAAAGAAAAGCCTCAGTAAACAGAATGAAAAAATAAATTGGAGAAACATTTAACACCTTGATGACGATGTTCCGGGTGGTCGCAGAATGTACAGAAAGTACTGAGATTAGAATAAGAATTAAATAAAAGAATTTTGAACTACAGTCTAACTTCGACAACGACCTACAACGACCTTCTCTTTATAACGAATTCGTTTCCGGAACAATGCCTTTTCGTTTTACGTATTTCTTTCTCTATATTACGAATTTTCTTTATAACGAAGTTTTTTTTCCCCCTTTTGGTCCCCTTGAGATTCGCTACACTGAGGGAAAAATGCTTTGAAATTTCAATATTTACACTTTGACTTAAACATTTTCACCATTGAATCAGCGATAAATATGGAATTCGTAAATATTAATTTGAAATAAAAAAAACAAAAAAAAATTTTATATTTTTTAAATTAAATTTTTAATCTAATTAGTTTGTTCTGAATCAAGAGTGGGAAATCCCCCATTGAAGCCTTCACCAGTTGGACTCTGAAAAACACCGAATAATACTAAAATGTATTTAAAAATGTTTACTTCCTCTGCGGGGATTCGAACTCGGGACCCTTGGTCTGAACACAATTGGAACGTCCTCTCTACCGGTTGCGCTACTGCGCGCGCTGGCGAAAAGCCTTCTAAGGCTGATGTCAGAGTGCGCGCGAGAAGCGATAATATTTCTTGCTATGAGCAATGCGAGAAGATGACATAGTGAAAGCTTTGAGCGAAGCGAGTTGCATTGATCAACTTTAATTAGCTGTCAGAATTTAGCATGATTTAATAATACAAAATTAGGCCAGTAGTGAGGGCATGCAACTCGAAATGAAAAGCAGAGTTTAATAATTTATACAATGATTTACTAAAATATCCAAGAAGCTTTTTAATTATTTGCGGATGTCAATTTCGACGTTTAAATATATATTTTAAAAAAATAGCATTAGATTGGAGAAACGTTGGTCAAATTTTGTTATTCATCCCATATTGCTTTGTCAAAAATTAGTAGTAACCTTGAGGTACGATTTTTAACTGATAAATATGTTTCTTTTTAAAACCGATCGAAATTTTTAAACAATTTCAAAAATCGTCAAAAACGAAATGGAAAAAAGGGTTGTTTAACAACTTGTTTGTTGCTAAAGTTTATATATAATTTTTTCTCAGTGATAACCACCATGATATAGGTTCTAAGAATATACCTTATTTTGCCATAAACATAACGGTGCTTTCAAAAAGAGATGGAGACTTTTATAGTTTAAAAGATATTAATAATTAAAGTTGCAAACAAATAAAAATATGCCCTTAAATAATGCTTTGCCACGAAGTCAGTTTGAAACTTGGCAATTAAGCTTTATATTTATCAAGTTTTTAAAAAATGTCCACTTCTCGCAGATCGGACGTCTATATCCTATTTCGGTTTTTTGCAAAACCGAAAATTACGTTTTTGTGGGAGTGTCGAGATCTATTTCGGATTTTTTTTTATTTATATCCAAAATGATGAATTTTAGAACGGTTCGGTTTCGAAAAGAATGACCCATATTGATGATTTACAATAAGAAGAAGCTAAAGAATGCAACAAAAAATACGTGCGATCTGAGCGAGTTCAATCGAGAAAGCAGGTTGCAAACTGCTTTCTCGCATCGCTGTCGCTTTATCGCATGCACTCGCATATCGCTCCGCATTCACTCTGACACCTTTTGAGCGATTGCTTTAAAAAAAGTTTGCAGTGGTTTATCGCGCGCTCTTGCCCAATATTATCGCATCGCTTCTCGCGAGCACTCTGACATCAGCCTAAGATACTACATGTATTGAATTGAATTGAGCCTTACAACATCAGACCACTTGTAATGCTGAAGTTCGAATTCCCCGAATAGTTCATATAAATGGCGCAAAGAAAATTTGATGATTAAATATGATTCTAGTTGAATCAAAGTGCATATTAATAGATAGATAGTACAATCATATATGATTGTTATAGTTTTTACTTTGCCATTTTTTCCCGAGTGTACAGTGCCGCTCAACTGAATAGGTTTGACTCTTTTATAGGATTGAAACATTGTATCTCTGTAATAAGCACTCCGATTTATACGAAAGAAATTTTGTTGTATAAAGAAACCAATCATTTGTGAAATAGCAAAGTTTCTGTTCTGTTAGTTTTGTTTTTATATCATTTGTATTATTTTTTCAAAAACATAGCAAAAAATCTCCATTTTTTTTGGCTCAACTGAATAGGTTTGACCACTAAAACTATTAAACAAAAGTATATAAAGCTAAATTTCAAGGCACTGGGCAACTTAAATAATAAAGGACACTGTTTTAGCATTATTTAGTATTTGGTATGCCAACCCTTGTTCCTAATTGTTTCCAACATACGGTTTGGTAAGTAATCATAATATTTTTCGATTTCATTTAGTGAAATTGTTGACCAGACTTTGTTAATTGCTTCAACTAGGGTCCCAGAGTCACTAAATCAGGCATGCCCAAAAGCTGCATACGGCAGAGCACTCATCAATACTCACAAAGAAAAGCACCAGTACCAATAATGAAATTGTTATTGGTCAGTTTGCTTGCGAGCGCAACCACCAATCAAAGAAGAGACCAAAACCGGTTTTTCTTCTACGCGACGCTTACACACGAAATCGCTTGCATGTGTGCCGTTTTGTATACGTCGCGCCCCGCATGTATACGATCATTGATTTCCTATGTTCGGTGCAATTATAGAAACAAAACCTGGGCATCGCTGCACTAAATTGCTGTATGGATGGGAGCGTTGTCATGTTGGTACGTCCATGAAATATGACCATAAATCTCCGAAAAGTGGGGAAAAGCCTTTTGGTTCACAGTCTTGTACACATTTGCGTTCAGCTTCGAGGTGACAAAATGGAGTTCGTATGTTCCATAAAACGATATGGCTCCTCACACCATTAATCCACCTGCGCAAGAGTGATGACGACTTAAAAAACATTCTTCCTTTCGCATATCGTGGAAATAGTAATCGGTCCATCGAGGTTGAACTTCGTTTCGTCGGAGAAGACCACCGTCTTCCACTCCTTGTTCCACGTCATGTGTTCTCGGGCAAATCGTTGTCGTGCTTCCTTACGAGCATCATTGAGAAATGTTTTTTTTTTATTTTCAATCTCTTCAAGTGGTTGGCGCTTCGAATAATTCGTTTTACCGTGGCCACACTAGCATTTACGCCGCATTCTTCCCTAATTTTACCAGCAGAAAGGTGGAAATTTGAGGCAGTTCGTAGGATAAGTCGCCTCTCGGTTGCTGTGGTTGCATATTTTTTTCCTTCCTTCATTTTTTTCCATAGTCTGCTTCATTACGGAGAAAATTACTCACAACGTTTTGACTTTGAACGATTTTCTTGGCTATTTCATAATGTTTTAAGCCAGATTCAATATAGCCTTTTATTTGACCTTTTTCAAAATCGGTTAAAGGTTTTCCGCGGCCCAATTTACAAAAAAACTGATAGCAGTTGCTTTAAATTTTGGAATACAAAAGAATTCAACTCTTTTCAATCAAAAAGTGAAGTCAAAAGTGTCAAACCTATTCAGTTGAGCCAAAAAAAAGGAGATTTTTTGATGTTTTTGAAAAAATAATAAAAATGATATAAAAATAAAACTAATAGAACAGTAACTTTGCTATTTCACAAATGACTGATTTCTGTATACAACAAAATTTATTTCGCTTAAATCGGAGTGCTTGTTACAGAGATACAACGTTTCAAAACTTAAAAAAAAAGTCAAACCTATTCAGTTGAGCGGTACTGTAAATAGAAGTTCGACTGTAATACCTGAACTCAAATCGAAATCCGCCATGCAACCTCACTAGGTTTTGGTCTTTTCTTCGTACGCTTTTCTTTCTAGTTGCTGATCTGTTTGCTTTAAGTCGTTCTGTGCGTTACTGATCGTTTTATAGTTTAATATCCTGGTGCTAGCATTTTTTTTTTAAATGAAAGAATTTAAACATTGTTATCCATCCGCTTTCCGTCACGCGTCCTATTTGCTCGACTTTTGATATATTCTCGCTCTGGCAATCGAGTCTTAAGATAATCCATATTCGATTGTGCTATCACTTTAAAAGCAGTCGCCTTCGTTGAGTATAATCGGATTTGTAAGTAAAGGAACAGTCACAGTAATGAACTATTTCCGCACAATCTATTCTAACAAGGCTAGCTTTTTTCGATTGTTGTTCGATCTTCATAAGGAATTACTGTTCCAACTATCATACTCACCGAAACATCCGGAAAAAACCATTTAATAGTGTACTTAAGCTACAAATAAGAGTGTGCGTGCTATTACTCTCTTTCATTATACATTTTTGATGGGAAATGGAGGTTTCTTGCCTCCTGGAACTTCTGGTGAGATCCTTCTCACGTTCCTAGTGGATGATGGTCAGCCGCCAGAAAGAAGTACGCAGTTAATTTGAATGAGTATTTAAATAAAGACTTTTATTTCATTCGAGAACGTTCGTAAGTTTCTACAAATGCTCAGAGACTCACTGACGCTGAGTTGTCGCAGCCCAGCGCGCGCTCGGTCGTACACAGGGTTGCAAACATACAGATGTGCATTGTTATCAAAGTATTCGAAATAGAATTACAAAAAAAATTAAATTTGGTTCTGTAAAATGCTGATATAACGATTTCAATTGTGGTCTTCATACGCTGAAGTACGAATCTAGTGAAGAACTTGCAAAAACTGCTATTGTTACAGAATCATGCAATGTTGTGAACTGAACTGATTTGTTTAACATTACACGAAAATTTGTCAGTCAATGTTTGTTCTAGTTAATAACGTGCCGATTGGTGCCAAGAAATTTGGAAAAGATATGATTGCGGTGTTTCGAAAAAGGGCTATAAGATCGCAATTGATGAAGATGTTTTGACCTCATAACCACAATGGACTATATGGGCATTTCCACAGCTACGAATGTGACAATCCTACGAATTTTTTTGCCTTAATCATGAAGAAAAACTAAGAAAAATGTTACCATACACTTGAGTAGCACTTTATTTAATGTAAAAGCTGAGAGTTGAAGACAGTAAGGTCCCAAGATACAGGCATAGAAAATGGCATACGCAACGTGACAGAATACGGAAGTGCGTTTTGTCTGCTTTCACAAAAAAGCAAATCTCTGCGGAATGCGTTCGAGTTTTTCGTGCAACTAACTTTAATATGATCTGCAATGATGTAGCTTTATATCTATAACTGATTCGGTCAAAAATTAAAATTTAGCTTTTTTTTTATTTGACTCATTATGATACGCAACGTGACATACATTACGTGACAAGTCATTCCCTAACGCTGTTCTAGAGATGCTTTTCAAAAATTTATATATGTTCCCTTTTGCGTAATCCTAAAAAACATAAAAATTTTGATTCAGGAACTTATATTGATATACATAAAATAAGATAGATGCATAAAATGAATCTATGTTTTCGGTTTTTCGTTTACCTTTCTGTGGAAATGCCCATATGGGTGTTTCAAACAAGCACAAATGCAGTTACCCTTTATTCAAAAGTGTTTTCTTAATGTGTTTAAATACACCTATTTAAGCTTATCGCTACAATGAGGGCTGTGATGCCCATCGAGGTTTTTCAGTTTATCTAGAATAGAGGGGCCCGGAATCAGTTTACGACCGCGTGAACGGCAATACGAATGAAGCAACTATTTGTGAAACAACAAGAACCAGAAAGAGAAAACCAATTTATGTTTGGTTGCGTGTGTGCTTGAGGCTGTTTGATGCACACGAAATCATTTGCAGCCAACAAAAAAACCTTCGCTCGGTGAAGTTGTTGTTGCAGGGCTATACGCGCTGCTATCCCTGTGCGGGAAACCACAACGAAATCATGCGAAGACAACAAAACGTTCGCTCGAAGAGACCCAGCGTACCAAACGCTCGCAATTGATATGGCATATGTGTGAGTTGCAAGACTTAACCCGACAAGTCTCAGTCGGTTCAGGAAAAAATAGAAATATGATTCATATGTATCAGTTTGTGGCAGTGAAAGTTCCGTTGACTATAGTCGCTAGATATAGGGTAACATTTGTGATATATCTAGAGATTCAAATAAAATATTAGCTGTGTTACGTTTTTGATTTAAAATGTAATCAAAAAGTTGTTGTGGTTAGTGACCTATGTTTTGTATACTGGGGGTTATTGCTGGCTCGAGGTCAATGTTTTTAACGTGCTTCATGAAAAAATAATGAAACCAAAAATCGTGTTTTATTATTTTTTAATGAAGCACGTTAAAACCATTGACCTCGAGCCAGCAATAGCCCCCAGTATGTAATCCAAAAGTATATTTTTGTTTAGTCCGCAGCAATATCAAAGAAGGATCGCAAAAGATATCGCCAAGGACACGCAAGAAATAACGTTTGCGTGAAGTTTACTTTTTGAAAAAGAATATTTTTTATGAAAGTTTAAAATTTTGTGCTCTTTTCTGGAAGTGTTTGCAAGTATTTGAGAACTTAAAACTTAAAAAAATAACAAACTTCTTTGGCAAAAATAAAAACTTAATATAACAATAACAAATATTTGCTTGAATGCATTTGCAGACTGTAGGAGATTTGCGAGAACCGTAGTAGAAATATTAGAAGCAGAGCTTGTTCGTTTGAAGATTAGATAAAGAGTGAGAGAGAGTTTATTGTATACAGATTCATTTATACATATTCACACAAGTATCGAGCGCAGTATCGATAATCATATGACTTCTGTTTACATTGGAAAGAGAGTTGCCACAATGTTGTATTGTTCAATTCATATAATTCAACACAGACAATATAAAAATCAATATTAATTTGAGAACACACAATTTATAATAGTAACTCTTACTCCGCATAGCTAATGTGACACTAAAGCCATCTTGCACAATTTTTTGTTGACTTAATCTTTGCCAAAACAAAGAAAAAAACAACACAAGAATTAGTTCACTTTGGCTTTACTTCATACGACAAAACACATTATTCGTGAGTAAGATTTTGCTTACTCTGTCTCTTGCATTCGGGGGGTTTTGTTTTTTGGCAAAAGGAAGATACGAGCCAGCTGTTACTTACCAATTTTTATCGCAAGGCTCTCGCTGGAAAACTCGTGTGCGATAAATATATTTCCCTCCCGTTCTTTGCTTAATTGCGAGCTCGTTTGTGAGCATATTGTGATAGTTTCGCAAAATGCTCGTTTCCTGGTCCACTGGGAAAAGAGAAGAGAGAACACATACGAAGTTGTTGTTGCACCATGCTTAGCCATAAGCCATCGTAAAGGCTAAACGCTCGGCTCATCCTTTGCGGAAAATAACTACGAATGCGCGGCATGCGCAATGGTCTTGGGCACCCTTGATCTAGAGGATGAGATAATCACTCTGGCTTTTTTTAATTTTTTATTTTTATTCTAAAAAATCGATAAAATTTCCAGTAGGTTTTTATTCAAGAACGAATCTAAGTCTTCATGTTGAAGTCTTAATAGTTTCTCGCTTATACCGAACTTTTTCGTTTTTAGGGACTTCACCATTTCTCCTTTTTATACTCTGTACCGAAGGTACATAGAGTATATTAAGTTTGTGCAAAAGTATGTAACAGGGAGAAGGAATCATTTCCGACCCTATAAAGTATATACATTCTTGATCAGCATCAACAGCCGAGTCGATATAGCCATGTCCGTCTGTCCGTCTGTCTGTCTGTCTATCTGTCTGTCTGTCTGTCCGTCCGTCCGTATGAACGAAGAGATCTCAGAGATGGTAAGAGATAGAGGTTTGACATGTATGGGACATATATTTCTTATACTTGCAGGCAGATCAAGTTTATTTTCAATTTTTGCCACGCCCCCTCGCGTCCCCGCAATTTGGAAAAAACGTCATATCTCCTACAGTTTTGATGATAGATGGTTCGTATTTTCTAGAGATATCTAGTACTCAAAATTATTTATCGATTTGCTGAAGGAATGATAAAGATCGGATGAACGATACTCAAGTTATGAGCAAAAAACGGTCAGTTAACACCCACCACCCTTAGAGAGCGCACTGCGTTGTGTGTTAACTGGCCGATTGACTCGTGAGGGTGCAGAGTATGTTATAGTCGGGCTTGACCGACTTTCTTTCTTGTTCTTTTAGAAATTCGCAAAAAAGCCGCGAGTTCTTTAAATAAATATCAAAATCAAGTCTGGCGAACTCACTGCTAATTCCCTTAAAAAGGAAAAGGAATGTCAATAAACTTATCTAAGACAATTAGTTCCTTTTCAGCAGGCTTCGTATATGTGAAGATTAAAAAATAAAATGAAAAATCTGTATCAGAAGTTTTATGCACTAGCTTTAAGGTCTCGGCGGGATCATCAAACTTCCATATATGGAATTTCGGCTGTCCATTAAGGAAAGTAGGTATAATTGCGAGTTTTTGAAACTTTGACACATCCAGAATACAGAAAAATGTTTCATTTAGCAAAGAAACCCATCTGACCAGGTTTATTTCAAATAGATTTTAAGGCATGAGAGAAGCATAAAACAGACTTGGTCTCCACACACAGCTCGTCAAGGTATTCAGGCATATATGGTATGGTCAGTAACGATTTCTTCTATGCTTATCAAACATATGGAAAGAATTTTAATGCTCTCTTTCTAGCTGAGCACTTAACTATTTTTAGCGGTTGCTTAAAAATCTCAAGTATGAGAAAGTGATCTACTTGATCTGCTATATAAAGTATGTTAGGTCATTTCTTAAGTTTATAAGGAACTGTAAAACTGCATTCTCAACTTGTATATTCGATATATATATATTTTAGCCCTAAGTGAATTACTTTTTGTATCTTATTAATTTAAAAGCAAAGTCGGAAAATTGGGGTCGTAGTGTAGATATAAAACTAGTAAATTTCGAAACAGTATTCCAGCGAGGTCCGAATTGAACTACATGCTGGGGGCGGTACCTTATTTGACTAACAGCATTTTCATGTAAATATTTAATGATAACTAAAAGCAGTTAATTAAATTTACACCACTTCTCCCCTCTCCGTTTGGTGTTTGACACTGTCATTAAGGCTGGCGCCCTCTTCAGCTTAACTCTCCACCTGTTCATTTTGGGCTCCAACTATAAAAACAGATGCATTTTATAATTTGTTTGTATCGCTAGTTGATCATAACGACCTTCGAATGACTTAAAAATGAAAAACGCTACCCGACTTCGATATTGGGATGTGGCCCGTTGCACTGGGCTAAGTGAAAGTATAATTTTTGTTGGCATTTTTATGGGTTTTCGTTAAGCCATTAAGGTGACATTCCTGTTGGAGTGTTGAAAGCTCTTTTGCATAGAATTGCTTAATCTTCTAGTTCTGTCCCCTCTCCCCCCTCCCCCCGTCTCCACGCTGACAAAAGCGATTAATATAATTGGCTCGCGACGATACGTCGACTTCTTTTGTCTCTTTGTGTGTGTGTGTAAAAGCCATTTCCAACTGATTTATTACATTATAAATTGTGCGCATGCCTAAGTAGCTATGATTTTGAAATTTTTAGAAAGTTGTACTCGAAAACACACACAAGAATATTTTATTGGCGACGCGTCCATAAATTATGCCTAATGAGCCGGCGACAAAAGTCTTCTTAATTTGATTTTTTTGATTTTCATTTGGGATTGGTGTGAAATTGTAATTGGATTGGAATGTGCAATGAGGCGGAAATGTAATGCAAAATGTTGAAACAGAAATTGTGTTGTGTAAGTTTTATGTATGTCAATTAACGACTGACCATAAAACATGTCAGCATGATCGATGTCAGAGTTTGTGAGGGGTTTAATCTTAAGTGAGAAATAGTCGTTTTCTGTTAGGAAAAGTTGAAGCCAGTTGTAAATTACACAGAAATACACAAAATAACAACAGATTTAAGCATACAAATTTTTGCACTTTGCTTATAAGCCACAAAAAATCAGTTCCCTCAACTGAATCTTGGAGCGAAGGGTATACAACAGTCGGCTTTGAACCTTTTCCTTGCTTGTTTTCTTCTTTTTTCTTATAGTTTTTTCCTTGATGTTGTAAGCGACTGTTTTTGTTGGGTTTTCGGGTTTTTATTTACACACTATTTTCACGGGTTTCTATTTACATCAATTTTACGGAGCCCAAAAAGGCTCCTGGAGAAAATGGGATCGACAACAAGATGCTAAAGGCACTCCCTGACAAAGTTCAGTCAGTGTTGAGACTGGGATACATCCCGAGGGCCTGCAAGAAGGCCCAGTTTTTTATGATCCACAAGGCCCGGATGAGTGCTTCAGATTTTGAATCGTACCGGCCAATCAGTTTGCTTTCGTCGGTGCTGAAAATCTTTGAGAGCAGAATACTTGCCTTGAGCTCAGCCAATGCATTCCGACCTTTCAATTTGGGTTTAGAAGTTCGCACGGAACACCAGAACAGTTAAACAGGGTAACTAACTTTATACTTGAAGGGTAACATGCCAAGGAGTACTTTCTGGTGGTATTCGTCGACGTGAAGCAAGCTTTCGATCGTGTGTGGCATGAAGGAATGCTTTGAAAGCTGAAGAGTTTTCTCCCACCACAGCTCTTTGATGTGGTGCGCAGCTTCCTTACTGACAAGACGTTTTCTGTAGTCCTTGATAAAGCTGAATCGAGTTCAAGAACTATACGTGCCACAGGGAAGCGTCCTCGGCCCCACGTTTTACACACTTTCAACCATGGACATGGCCGCTGGAGATACCATTCACAGGAATGACCCACAGAACCTTTCATTTGCCACCTTTGCTGATGATACAGCCATGTTGGCCAGACATACCTGTGTCTACAGCGCCACGTACATTCTATAGCAGTACATGCACCGATTTTGCAGATGGGCAAGGCGTAGGAATATTGGTATCAATTAAGCGAAGTGTGCCAATATCACCAACACGTTAAGGAGAGACGACTGCCGCGGAGTTTTCAATGAAGATCAACTTCAAGGTATGTGAGTACCTTGACAGGCGCCTGACTTTTGGCTTGCACATAAACCAGCTCACAAGGTCGCTGTATAGAAGAGCTGCTCAATTGGGATAAACAAATTGTCATTAAAGAACAAGGTACATACATATATACAAGGCAATCATTGCACCCGGATGGAGATACGTCCTGCAAGTAACGCACCGACACAAGATTCGTGTCCTCCAAACTAAACTACTGCGCAGGCTATCGGGAGCGCCCTGGTACATGTACACGAGAAGGAAGAACAGTAACTAAATGTCCCATTAATGGGCTACGTTTTTGTTAAACAATCTGCTCACTACATTGAGAGACTCAGAGGACACCCAAAACGGCTAGCAAGGCAACTACTTCGCAGAAGAAGCATAAATGGTGTCAGAGCCAGAAGAAGACTTTTGGTAATCTTCCCTTGGCAACCTCCAAGGCATCATATCTGAACCTGCCATAACATCTAACACTAATCTAACACCAATACTAACATAAATTGTACCATACGAACATTAAACTTTTACAGTACATCGTAAGTTGCTGACAAAAAATTGACAAATAAGATGTATTTACATACGATTTACTATTTACATTGTCAATGCGGGTCTGTGCTGTCTATTTTATATACAGCGCACAGTGGTCCAGCTGCGCCCCGCCTTGGTCAAAACCCTTATTTTATTTTTGTTGAAAAGTTACATTTTTTTTTAATAAATCAGCAGTTTAAATACATAAATTAAGGTAGCCAAAATATTGCTTTGATATGTTTACGAATATAAATGTTACAGCCGCAATCCTAAAAATGCATAAATTTTGGTTTATTAGTCAAGATTGACTTATCATATCTTCGGCTATAGTGAACATTTTGAAGCTGTTAAAATTTTGTTGCATAGGTATACTATTTCTCTTTTTATACATATATAAAAATCGAAGTAGTAGTTTGTGAACAATAGCTTATTCCGCAGGTATTTTACACCAGTTTTTAAACTTTCCGAGACTGTCAAAAGTTGTCTTCAAAAGTCTTCAAAAAATTTATTGACTTATTTTATAGTCTAATAGAAAAATATCATTAGCCGACACCGATCGAGACCCAACTCGAGAAAAAGTAACTTATGTAAAAAGAGTCAAGGTTTCACTACTACTGACAACTACTGATCACAGCAAAGCTTTCGAATTGGGAATATCTCCACTTCATACTAGAATTAGACTTATGGAACACCTATTCAAAATCAGTTATGACTTAGACTTTTTAGATTCTGGCACTATCCGAAATGAGGAGAGCAAACAAAAAAGAAACTTACAGAAAAGGCGAGTCCGGTACGCTTATAGAAGAATCGGTATACAAATAGATCAGCCGAAAGTAGGTGAAGGCAATACCAATGATGATACCTGAGTTGGCCAGCGAGATGACAGGTATTGATTTAGAGCTCATTAACAGGTTTAAAATTTTATTGCAAGTTCTTTCTTGCAGTAAGTCTATCGATGGAAACAAATATAAAGAATATGCTTTGCGAACTGCTGAACTTTACAATGAGAAATATCCTTGGAGAAACATGTCCCCAACAGTTCACAAAATTTTGTATCACGAAAAGGATATTATTGAAAATAATCTATTTCCACTAGGAGAGCTGTCTGAAGAAGCACAAAAAAAATACACATAGATTATAGATTTTATTGGGAACATAATAACAAAAAAAATTTCGAGATATGCCACAAATGAAGATCTATTTCATATGCTTTTATCTTCATCTGACCCATTTGTATCCAGTATACGGCATATTTGTAAATCGGATTCCATTGACAGGGATTTAGAAGCAGAGGATCTATTGATAAAAAAACGTTTGATATGTATCTTTCAGTTATTTTAAAAGCCAATTAGTTCAGTTAAATATAATTATTTAAAAAAACAACAAATAAACGCGAATTTTTGCTATAAAATGCATAAAAAAATATTAATTTTGCTATATCTAAATGATGACCGATTGGCTCGAGACTTGGTAGAAATCTGGAAACAACTTAAAAAATTGCGTACAACCTAATATAAGCAAAACGAGAAGGCCAAGCTAACTTCGTGCCGAAGTTTTGATACCCTTGCAAATGCAAATGTCACAGTTTAAGAACGCTTACATAAAAATCAAAAAATTTTGTAACTAAAACCTATTTTCCGACAGATAAACGTCTGAAAAAAGTTTTTCTCACTAAGACTCAATTTTCAACCGATCGGCCCTATGGCAGCCTTGAGATATAGTCATCCGATTTCGGCCCAATTTTGCGAATCTATTTGAAAGCATATAAAATAAGTCATCAGCGAGTTTAAGTACGCTAACAAAACTAAACAAAAAATTTTTTTACCAAGACTCATGTTCGACCGATCGGTCCTATGGCAACCATAAGATATAGTCACCCGATGTCGATCAACTTTTTCAAATTAGTTTGAAAGTGTTTAATATTAATAATCACCGACCTTAAGAACGATTTACTTAAAAACAAAAATGTTTTTTTTTCACTAAGACTCATTTTCCGACCGATCGGTCCTATGGCAGCTATAAGATATAGTCATCCGATTTTGACCAAAATTTTCAAATCTGTTTGAAAGTATATAATATTATTAATGACCGAGTTTAATCACGTTAACATTGAAAACAAAAAAGTTTTTCTCACTAAAACCCATTTTTCGACCAATGGTTCCTATGGCAGCTATAAGATATGGTCATCCGATTTTGACCAAAATTTGCAAATCTGTTTGATAGCATATGATATTAATAATAGCCGAGTTTAAGGCCGCTAACATTGAAAACAAAAAAGTTTTTCTCACTAAGACCCATTTTTTGACCGATGGTTCCTATGGCAGCTATAAGATATAGTCATCCGATCCGGTCGGTTCCGACATATTAGTAGCGTGCAGTAAAAAGAAGATTCTGTGCAAAATTTCAGCTCGATAGCTTTAAAATTGAGAGACTAGTTTGCGTAGAAACAGACGGACAGACAGACGGACAGACGGATGGACAAAGCTCAATGAACTCAGCTCGTCCCCCTGATCAAGAATATATATATAGTTTATGGGGTCGGAAATGAATATTTCTATGCGTTGCAAACTTCTGGGCAAAATTATAATACCCTTTGCAAGGGTATAAAAACTGTGCTAGACTGTGTGACGCGATGAATCTTAACCTACCCAATGTGCGAACGTTTACTAACTCTTCAGTATATCAACAAATGTCTTAAACTTTTGGAAAGGTCAGAAAAACGAGGACAAACAAAGTATTTCCTTATCTGTATTTGCTGTTCCAGCAACTCAGGTATCAGTTGAACGAGCCTTTTCAACACTTAAGTTTGATCTTTCTCATCTAAGAGCTTGTACAGATGAACAACTTTTGGAAGATATAATGGTCATTAACTAAGCAGTTCTCAAAAGCTTTAAATTTCAGCTATTGAATTCGAAAAAATCGAAAAATAAAATTACATTATTGAAATAAAGAATATTCAGGCCTGTTCCCCTTTCCTATTTCGATCAAATCATGCGGAATCGGAATTCTTACAGGTTCCCACTTCCAAAAACCGACTGTATTTTTCGGCTGTTAGATCAAAATTTCCATTTATCTTCATTCGAAACTATTGACGACAAAACGTTTCAACTGAATTCCTTAATCCTTTTTGGGAAATCACAACTCTTACTAATTCCCATCAGTCGAATTCGGAAAAGAGAACAGGCCTGATTCTTTTTAAAAATTCATTTCAATCCCGTGTGTTCTACAAATCTTCTACACATCCATGTGTACATACATCGAAACTATTTTTTTAGGTTCAAGCGAACCGAGGTTTGAACTAAAACCTTGGGTTCAGGGGTTCCAGGAACCGGCCCGCGAACCGAACCTTAGACTTTACAACGGGTTCGAACCCCCGGAAAATTTTAGAGGTTTGCAGCCTTGCTAAAAACCACCCTGGTATTCGCAGAGCATATTGCTGCAGCACGAGATTCTCCGGTGAAGCGGTTCATTAAAGATTTTCATAACCGCATTTAGACATGAATTGGTGGATCCGTTTTCAATCCTTTTTTAAATCCTTTACTTAAGATATTTTCGTTCTAAACTGTAAATTTCTTTCAATTTCCTGGTATGGAAACTTCATGCCATTTATAAATTACTTCAATCGTTAAAAGAAAACAAAATAACAAAAGATTTAATTATAAAACCTTTGCACTTTTCTTAAATACCACAGAAAATCAGCTCCCCGAGCCGAACCTTGGCTCCTGTTTTGTCGAAATTGTTTCTTGATGTAAAAAATAATTTAAAATATGAAACCTACCAGATTTTTAATTTCGTTTTGAACTTGCTTTTGCACAGTGATGGGCAACAGGCCCTTATTCTTCATAGACAGAAATAAATGAGGAGTTAAAAAAAGGATGCACAAAGGTAGAATTTCTCATATCAGCTAGATCACTCAACACTTGAACCGATTCCCGACAAATTGGGGGAAAGTAAGAGTTCTAGGTATAAACCCTTTTTTTTGTTTTATTGGCCAACTCGATAGCTCGGCTTTGTCGCTGGTCACAGCCCATAATTCAAATGAGTGAGGCCTTTGGTGTGACAAAGGTAAACTTTGGTTTTGATTCATGGTGGGCACTCGTTTCTGGTGCCTAATCGCCTTGGCGACACCTATTTTCGTAGGCGCGACATCCTCAGCCTCATCCTCCGCCTCGGCCGCATCCACAACAGAAATGCGATGTACGCCAGTTGCCAGACCGTAACTAAAATGAGACGCCAAACAAAAAGCAATTACGTGTGCTGCCTGCCCTTTTGAGTTGCGAGTTGCGAGTTGTGACTTGGGGTCTTGTGAATAAAATTCCTTATCGCCATAACCATGAACACGGTGGACGGTGGAGGATGAGGAACGGAGCGAGATGCATAGGCCAGATATTCAGCAACAAAAGGCTGCAGCAATTAATCTTCGCTTCTGAGTTTGGCTTCAAGGTGAATTGTGTGGCATGCGCCCGAGGGCACATGTGTCTGCTGCTGCCCCAGCTCCGTTTGCTGGCTAATGATGGCGGGTTAAACGCCGCTGCCGCTGCCTGCATTCAACTTTAACTCATTGAATTATAAATTATGCCTGCCTTGATTTGTGTGCCCGGCTGCCAACTGGCGCGAGAGTCTGGAAAACTCTGGCCAAGGCAAACTTTTTGGCATTGGCCATTGACAGCTATTTTCGGGCAAAACCATATGTAGTCGACCTGAACCTGATCCTGAACCTTGGGTAATTTGCTTTATGATTTCGCATTTCGGGTTTGCTTTGCCAAAAAACAAAAAAAAAAAGATGAGCCGTGCGAACGTGTGAAAAACTCACTCAGGCGTAAGTGCGTACCAGAATTTGGACCGATTTTGGGTTCAATGCACGTGAAAAATATGCTTGTAGTGTATGTAAATGCCTACCTACCTATCTCTTAAGCCAGCCAAAATGCAGTCGAGTGTAAGGCCTGGGACACATCAGCTAATCACCTGGAAGTAATAACTACCTAGGTCCACAAAACCAATGCCAAAATTTGCCGTATATTGATTATGTCTGACATTGAATCTGGGGAAATGATGTCTGTGTTAAGGGACTAACTGCTGAGTTAATGGAACTTAGCCACAGTTTTATATAGAAGTAAACGGGTTAAGCATTGAGCAGGCAAGGCAGGATAAAATAAAGCGCTAGCCGTAGGGAAACATTAAATAAAGGATTTCTACTGAAATAAGGGAAAACCAACAGAGTACTTGACGGTTTACCATTTACACACGTTTAACTATTTACAAAGTTTTGTCGATACTGATTTTTCTTTCTATCTGTCTGTCTATCTTCTACAATCTATGCCACGCTTTCGTCCATTTTTAAACTGTGTTTCCATCATTCGAATACCATACCTTAACACTAAAATATCGATTCATTTATACAAACGTTCGGCTATTTCCAAAAATATCCAAAGACTGCACTACCAAAACTATTTCCGCTAGTTGGTGCTCATAGACCAAACCACCATCCGAACAGGAGTACTTTCAATGTGCGTACTGGTTTCAGTATCAATTTTACACAACGCTTATCAAATAGATGTAGAATTTGTATTAATATACGATATTTTTTATTATTATATTGTGAATGGCTTAAAACGATGAACAGTTTGTGCTTACGTATGTTAATTAGAGTGTTAAAGTAAAAGTGTACACTGAGAAACAAAAATCAATCTAAAATCTAGATTGAAAATCTCGTTTTCAAGAACCTTGCAAACTCGAAAAAACAAGATTGGAAAACCTTAAAATGAGCTTAGAAATCTTAAAAACAAGATTTATCATCTTGCAACTTATTAGTTGCCTTTAAAACTTCAGTTGAAAATTTTTTTGATATATATAGATTTATTTTGCTAAAAAAAAACAAAAATAAACAATTTTGCAATGCTACCCACTCCTCCTGTGACTCGAACAATGACCTCTTAGTTCAATAACACATTGGCACGGCCGATTAGTCGATTTTGCCGTAGGGGGTCAATTGTTAAGCGAAGCCAGTTGCAGTATAAGTACTCAGGCTGCGAAAATATCTGCTCTTATACTGCAACTGGTTGGACGTAACAGTTAAAGCTCGGTGGTAAAGCGGTGGTTTTAGTGTTTCTGTGCGCAGAAGGTACTGAACTCAAGTCCCAGTATCGGCGGATTAATATTTTACAATTTATATAAGTTTCACAGAAAGAAGAAAATGTTAATAACAAAAACAACTAGCTAAACCAACCAACCACCCATCACTTAAAAATTAAAAATGCTTAATTTATTTTTGTCTTTCTTTTTCATATTAACAAAATGAGATTGTTTCATCTTAAAGTTGAGTCTAAGCGATCTTTATTCAGTATTGTTGGATTAAGATTAAAATTGACAATATAATCTTGGGTTAAGATTATCTCGTCTCTGTCGAATTCTGACACCGTTTCGTCTCGTTTCAAGATTATAATCTTGGTCTTAGGTTGATTTTTGTTCTCAGTGTATTGTCTCTTCCTACGTGTTCCCGTGACCTGCTTACTCCGCTCGCCTACAGAATGAGTACATAAGTATTTTAGCAATGCTTTAATCGTTGCCATATAGCTTTGACCACTCTTATCGTACTTGTCCGGTGGACGCCCTTCCATTTGAAATCCCACATAGACATTCATACAATCGTTTTTTGGTTGTGGGAAAAACCAGGGCTGAAGAAAATTTCAAACCTCTTCTGTCAAAAATTTCCAACTTTCAATTTTCGTGACTTAACCATTGATAAATTTTTGGTTTAAACCAGCAAACCGCAGCATCGTATAAATTGTACATATGTACGCATAGTTGTGAGTGCGTCTCAGTCAACAATCTTTGTATATTCTTATGTGGCGTATGTGGAAATTTATTAAGATTATTTATTATATAATTTATAAATGCTGAATATATTAGTAATATTCCTGAAAGGGATTTAAATTTGATTTTGAATTCGCCAAACAGCTGTTAACAGCTGCTCCATACAAAATGTCCAGTGTACCCAGAAAAAGGTAGAAAGTAATAATAGTTCACAGAAGAAAAAAAACATATTTTCTGTGAAATCAAAATCTTTAAACTTCGATTTTTACTGTTTTTGAAGCTGCGGCATGTGTGAATAGACTATTAATATGGAAAACGATACTTACGCTATGTAAAATAAAACTAGCTAGCTCGAGGTCACTTACCACACCAAAAGGGAGGCTGGTAGACTTTACTGTTGTTTCAAGAACCTTCCGGTCCCATCTTCAGCAGTCTTTGCCTTTCTACTGCAAATCAGTCGCTGCCTTCTTATGCCAGCACTGCTATAACAGCAAAAAGTTGACATTTGCTTGTGTTCTTGTGTGTGTTTTGTTGGTGCGGTCCACTGTTTCGATTATTGTGTTTTCAGCACAAATATAACAAAAGTATTTGTGCTCTATGGAGCATTACCTGTGTAGCGTATGTAAGAGCAAGCAACTAAAAATGGCAAGTTATTTATTAAAGTCCTTTGTATGCAGTGATATAATTTGCATTCACAGTTACGTTTCAGTTTCGATATTCAGGACAGTAACAAACTTAATGTAAACTCAGCAACTATTAATAAAATTAAAGTAAATGTAGTTCAATTTGCCTTTAAGTTTATTGACTTTCCATTCAATTGACTTTAAGCCTTGCACTCAGAATGTCTTTTAAACAATTTGAAAGTTAAATTTATTTGTTGAAAATATCGACAAACTCTCCACAGCCTCAGAAGGCACTGAACATACTTTATAAACTTGACAGACGTTCTCAAGCCGGGAAAAATTTCTCTGAACCAGGGCTGCAAGCCCAAAAATTTTACCTAGTTCGTTGCACGTTTTATATACAAAATTACAATACAAAATACAGTGTAAGACTGTAAGACGTAGATTATAATAGACGTGAGATTGGCGCTCGCTTGCTGGATATGGACTTCCTTCCTTGCTAGTGTATAAATCTTCAGTCCGATTAATTATGCTTTCTCTTATGCACTTTAATCAGTCTTTAGCTCACAAAATTGAGCATCGATTGGTGTTTATTCGCTACACTTGGAACTTTTTTCACAATAATCTGATCAAAAATGCCTTTGTCTCTTTTGAAGGTGCCGCATTAAATTTGCTGCATGCCCGTCGGTCAAATTTAGTTTACATTCGTGACATTATAATTTATCAGTGCTTACATTGTATGTAAATTTCATAAATATTAAATTTGTCGTCATTGCTTTCACACCTTCTCAGTCGAAGCTTCTCAGTCAAAACTTCTCTACGCGTTTTTATTGTTCTGACTTGTGTGTTTTCTGTCTGTTTTGATTCTTCTTTGCGCTCAATTTTTGGCGCGTGGCTAGTGTTGCCAACCAAATATCGACTGGTTAAAAATGCTAAAAACTTAACAGAGCTTAATTTAAAATAGCTAAACAATGTCAAATAATTAGCTAAAATTGCAGGATCCGTCTAAACTGAATAGATTTCGGTTTTCAAGCTTACAAAATAGCTATATCTGGTGGAAAAAATAACTAAATTGGAAACGCTGGGTGTGGCTCACACTTCTGTTTGTATTCGGCTGACATGTTTCTGCAGTATCAGGCACCGGGTTGGTTAGATTGGCGCATATGTATATGTATAAGATGAAAAATAAAATGTTCAATACATTGTGCAGTGTACATAGGTGCTTACATTAAATTTGTAGTGTATTACAAATTAATATTTTTGACTGGAAGTATTGCGGTATAATGTAAATTACGCATACTTATGAATGTATACATATGTACATAGGTAGGCAAAGAAGTACAATATTCAATAGCACGCTCTGATTCCTCACGTACTTAAACTGTTTTACATATGTACATACATTTATGTATGTATGTTAATAACCATTGGGAGTGCGAAATGTAGAAAATAAAAAATCGAAGACATTTATTTATTGAACCAAACCAAAAGCCAAAAGTCTAAATAATAATGATTCAAACACGGCAAGAAGAAAATTGATTAAAAATATATTATTAATTTTTACAAGTACCTTTTTATGTATTATTGTAATAAGAGCGTGGTGTGGATGGGAAGGCGCAAGAGGCAGAAGCTATTTGTCAAATGTGCCAAGTTTCACATCTACACCGAGAAAAAAATGGATATTTTTCATATCAATTTTACTCCGATCTTAAAGTATATCAAATTTTCTTCCTACAATCTGTTGACAACCAACTAAATTTTGATTACCGCCTACTGAGACTAGGGCCATTCCTTATTACTAGACATCGGATTTTATGCACTTTTTTAAATGAAGGAAAAATTGAAATTATGCTAATTTAATAAATTAAAAATATTTTGCATTTGCAATGCATTTTATACAATGCATTTGTATAAAAAATGTATAAAAATGGCGAAATTTACAAAAATTATCATTCTTGAGCTTAGATTATTACAAAGAATGGCATATATAGACGGTTAAATAGAAGTTGTAGACCGAGCAATTGAAAGGTGTACCTTGAAAGTTCTAAAATATTGAGAAATTTCTAATTTGTTCATTAATTTCAGATTTTTATGAAGATTTTATGGATGGCTAAAGTAAACGGGTAAATAAAGGAGATGTGGAACAAATGGTCAAAAAAATCACGAAATTTTAAAATTAGACAAGTTTTCAAAGGATCTAAGATAACCATGAAGGTTGGATAAGTGGCATTTGAAGACGCGTATATACACTGCTCGCCACTTGAACAGGACACCCTGTATGCTCTCTTTAAAACTGCTCGTAACTCGAAAACGAAATGGTAGAATAACGGTATTTTTTGCATATTATCTTTGTGCAAGCATTCTTCGCTCTTTCTGGTATATTCCAAGTTTTGGAATAGAACCGTTATAAAGTTGTTTGCACTTTATGTGAGCATTCGCAAAAATTCAATGGAATTTTTGCGCCACTTGAATAGAAAATGCATTTTATTTGGTCGGTATCGTTGACACGTGCACACAAATTTTGGTTTACTTAAACTTTTTGCTTTAATTGAAGTGTATATAAAATTTAAAAAAAATTAAAATGGGGCGTGGCACTTCATTATCTGAGTCGGAGAAAGGAAAAATCCAAGCTTACAAGGATTCTGGCCATTCTATTGCCAAAATAGCAAAAAAAAAGTCGACAGGAGCCGTCACGCCATAACAAATTTTTTAAATAATGAGGCTAATTATGGTAAAAACATGAAGGGCCGCACCCACAGTGTGCTTACCATCGCGGACAAGCGACTTATATTAAGAGAAGCTTCCAATTCGCACGACTCTTTGGCCAAGATAAGGGAAAAATGCAACGTTAAAGCAAGTTTGACAACCATGCGTCGTGTTATTAATAATGCTACACACCTGAAGAGACTAAAAATCAAGAAGAAGCCACCTCTTAACCCGGCTCGGAAGTTACAACGCCTTGATTTCGCGCGCGCACATGTCACCTGGACTTCGGAGTGGCAACGTGTTGTCTTTTCGGACGAAAAAAAGTTTAATTTGGAGGGCCCCGATGGCTACAGCTACTATTTTCATGATCTTCGAAAAGAACCACACCATCTTGATAAGTTGCACAGCAGTGCTGGAGGTATTATGGTATTTCCTATTATGGCACCTGTGAGCTTAAATTTATTCCAACCACCATGAATGCGTTGTGTTATAATGGTATATTGAAAGAGGCCTTTCCACACTTCCAAACTCTTTTTGCAAATCTAAAATGGATTTATCAACATGATTATGCCCCTATACATACGGCCCGGATTATTAAATTGTATATAGCGAGCCAAAACGTGGAGTTATTAAACTGGCCACCCTATTCACCGGACTTGAATATCATTGAGAATGTGTGGGGATGGCTAACACGTGAAGTACATGGATCAGGTCAGCAATATTCGAGCGTTCCCGAACTAATTGCAGCTATCAAATTAGCATGGGGCTCGATGAATTATTTGGGAAAATTGTATGCATCCCTTCCAGACCGAATGTGTGAGGTTTTGGAGAAAAAAGGAGGCTCAACACACTATTAAAAACTTTTTTTGGTTTAAAAACATGTTAGTAATTTCTTATTTAAGTAATATTGTTATTTGAAAAGGATTGAAATATTCTTAAATGGTTTTTAGATAAAGTGTCCTATTCAAGTGGTGCAAAATGAAGACTCCAAAATTTGTTACTTATTGGTTAACAATGTTTTTTGTATACTTACAACTTTTGAATAATTTTGTAATTTTCGTCTAATTGCTACATTTAAATAAACTTTATAAGAAAACAAAAATTATTTTCCTAGATGGCTTGGTTTAGCAGCAATTAACTATAGAAAATCGACTTTAGAGGTGTCCTATTCAAGTGGCGAGCAGTGTATGAACATTTGTATGATTGTACTCGTTTGCTTGTATGTATATTTGGGATGATGTATGAGTGTGATGAATGATGAATTTATGATGTATGAGATGATGTGATCGTGATTCATTTTAAATAAAAAATTTTCTTCTCACTCGCGTACAGCCATATAAATATGCTTGCCTAGGGCATGCTATATGTGTATGTATGTATGTATGTAATTAACCATTTATGCACTGGCACTCGCACACACACTTTGACTGTTTAATATATTTTGTTTTTGTTAGTTTCACATTGCATTTTCCACTCAAAAAAAAAATTTAATTTATCCAAAATCTTCATGCCATGTGGCCAAATAGAAATATTAAAAAGGATTTAAAAAAAATATGCACAAAACGAAATTTCCTTTTTGGATTTCTCTTTTGGGGATTTTTAGGTGTCTGTATGGACTGTATGCTGGGCCCGAAATTTCTTGCCGGGAGTGTAGAATTGACGATTCAGCCACGATACTGCATTCATTGAAAATGATCTGGCCAAGCTCCTGATAGAGATTTGGAAATTAGTTTTCTGAGGTTAGGGCAGAAGTTTATACATTTTACCTGATCTAAATTTGGCCAAGAGTTAGTCAAATCGTTGACAAAATTAAATTTGAGGCCGTTGCTGGGCAAGATGAGTTCAAAGCTCATACATTTAAGACTGGATGCTTGTCGGTTTGGATATTTGTGGGTCTGAAAAAATGTGATTTTTGGGTTAGGTTGCAAAATTAAAGTTTTTCTTTAACTTGCCCAAAATATCAAAAGCCAATATCAATTAAATATTGGTAATTGTTACCATAAGTATGGATGGCAGCGAATTAATGCTTAATTTTCCACTTTTAAAATTTGTTAATGCCATGTGTTGATCGGAAAAATTTTCTAGCAGCGAGACGTCCGTCTTCTTTTGTGGATCAAGTGGAAAGAAGGAAGCCAGGATTATCGGTACGTCCGCTAACCTAGTTTTGTCTAGTGCTTCGCCCTTGTGCAAGGTCAACGAAAGCCGACCAATGCAATCAATCACAGCTTTTTCGTATCTAAGTGCAAGCCTGCAGCTGCAATCGGTATCTTCCCTGGGTTTGGGTCTCGACTAAATGTCAGTTACTGATTGAACCTGACCGTTACAGTATCTCAGACGGTGTTTACTATTTGTGCAGTAAAATAAAAAAATCAAAAGTCAGGAATTGTACATTACAAATTGGGTAACAACAGCTTGGCTTCTATCGTTTATAATCGCAGTATTTGAAAAATTGTATAAGATTTTTAGCTTTTTACATTGTACTTTGTGGTTTACTGTGTCAAATGCTTTGCTATAGTCATGGAGAGTTAATAAAGTAATTTGGTCACTGTCAAGTTTGTCACGTATGTCCTCTGCAATTTTAGTGACTAATGTATCTTTGTATATACATATGTGGAGCATGTGGAAACTTATCAATATTATTAACCTATCAAATGAAATGCAGAATATATAAAGTGTTCGGCTCAGTGCGAGGCCGTGTGTTCCTCGATTTTTTTGCTTTGTCAGTGAGCTGTTCGAATTAAAAAAATAGAGGAAAGCTAACTTCGGCTCGACCGAAGTTTATATACCCTTGCATCTTGTATAATTTTTTTAAATTAAGGCGTTCAATGAATTTCGTCTAACATTCTTAGCTGAGTTCTTTCCAAAACTTAGCAATAGATGGCGCCTCTACTTTGACCATTATGGCAGCTCTGGCCACCCTAATCATCGTAATCATGCTATAGCGTTGTTGTCCATCTCTAGCCCTAACGCGTCAGCAAATCAGTTTCTGGCTGGCTTCGCTTCCGCGCGGGTGGCGCCCGCGCGAGAAAAAAATGGAAATTTTTTCATATCAATTTTACTCCGATATAAAAGTATATCAAAAATTTAAAATATTGGTTCCGGTTCGGATTCCGGAGTCGAATGCATGCTTTTCTCTATATTTCATATCGCAGAATGTGATTTTTACGAAATACTTGACGAACAAGTTTAATTTTTGTTTCAGATTCATCTTTTAAAGTCTTAGTTAAAACTGTCCAACTTTTCATTGAAAATGTCATATTCAACATGGACACACTAAAAGTTAGCTTTACCTACTTTCACAGTCTAACTGATCCCTGCAGTCCCAGGCTAACCTCAAATTAGTTTGTCAAAATTTTCTATTTGCCTTAAACAGAAATCAAGACCAGCCGAATTGCTTTGACTTGACCCACATTTCATTAAGTGTGGAATTTCAGCCCACACTTCCTCAGCCTCCCTCTCTCACTCTCACCATTTCAATATTTGTTGCCTTTTTATCTTAAGTGCACTTTTGAAGCATTTTATTTATTGCACGACTTTTGTTCATCTGGTTTTCTCTTAAATGCTCAAAGTGTTTCCATAATTCAGCCGAAACTTCAAGCCCAATTTCCAATGCCCGCCTGGACCACCACCACACGTCGACGCCATTGTCAAGTGACGCTCCGATATGATGGTATCATCGAGATGAGCAGGGCGTTCTGTATGAGTATGAGTATGTGTGTGGCTTTTATTGTCTGGCCATAAAAAAAAGAAAAACAACAACAAACGGAAAAAATGAATTTTTATATTTGTTACATTCTGAGCGCATCATTTTGTTTTTCTTGTATTTTTTTTTATCTATCTATCTGGGCGCTGTCTCTAATTGCAGAGAAATGCGCTCACATTTATGTATGTAGCTCGGCTCTACAGTTTTTCTTTTACGACTGTTTGCTCACAGGATGGTAGGGGGGCGATAGAAAGAGAGAGAGTCCGCGCCTGGGAAATGATGCTACGATTTTGACAAGCCTAACGAATTTCTGATGACGTTGGCTTGATAAGAACCAGAACCAGACGCCGCGCCGTTCAAGTTATGTGGATTCATCTTCAATGTTAATAAATTTCATTATCAGCTGAACTTGACCTAATTTGTGGATTCGCTTAAATGAATTTAAAGCTGGGAGAAAAGATTTGGAAATTGGCAAATATGTCAAGAGATAGTGTCAGCTGCTTCCATACATGTGTGAAGAACTGCCAAAGACGCTCTCAGTTATGTTCTATCACAAGTTTCAGATCCTTCAGCTGTTCTTGCTAATGAAAATTACAATTGTTGTTTTTGAAATTTTTTGAGTTAGGTACTTATATGCCCACATTTCTGAACATTTTTCCATTAAGCCATCCAGATTCCATCAATGCGATTTGCATCATTTTTTTGTTTCTTGTTTTGTTCAATGCTAAAAAAAAAACTAAACAGCGCTGAGTTCTAATGTACTGATAAGTATAAGTAAAATAAACAAAAAAAAAAAAGAATGCTCAAGTGCTTTATGTGCTTTATGTGGGTCTCTGGCCTGATTGTTTGACTTTGGATTTTGTTAGAATTCAAAGCGTTGTGGTCTGCGGTCAAGCTTAAAACCATACAGTTTACATTTTCGACTCTATACAGTATACATTCAAATTGTTGATCAATTGGAGTCGCTACTTAATGCTCGTAGAGATAGAACAAAGCATTTCCCATCTGATAATGGTCCATCTCATCAAACAGCGTTTCGTGTTTTTTATTTAGATTTGATTTAATATGAAGTTCAAATAAAATTGGTTTACTGAACCAAAAATAGTTTCATTAAAATTCAACAAAAACCCCCGTTTGATTGCATTTGGGCAACTTAAGCAAATTGGCTCCGGTGTTAGCTGAGGGGAAAGAATTTCCCCCACTAACAAACAGAAGGGCCGATACGGGGCAGACACACACTCACTACTGCTGATGTCGGATTTTGCTATAAGCTTGTCTTTGGGATTCTCAAGCGGTTATAGCAATGCTGGCATGAGGAAGTACTAACTTGCTAAAGACAGGCAAAAACTACTGGTTATTGAATTGTGGCGATTCATGAAATAGCTACACACCTGATCATATTAATAGGTACACACCGGAATTTTTTAATTATAGATGGTTTTTTCGTACTTTTAGTGTTGACAACTTTATAATTTTTGGTTTTTTGTTGTTGTCAATGTCTGGCCACACTGTGACAAAGAGTTGAAAGACGGGCTGCCCCGTATATCAAAGCTTTTCTATAAATTGCGAGTCCACCACACATTTCGCCTGATCATAATAATAGGTACAGTCTCCGTTTCTTACAAGTATCAAGTGAATAATTTTGTAATCAGTGATCTTTTGGTAACTAAAGGTAAATTAAGTATAGCTCCTGTCAATACAGAGAATTAAATAATTATTTTTTTTTTAGAAAAAATGGGTCGAAATTCTCATTGTACTAAAGAAGAAGCTCGATTGGTTCTTAGTCTGAGAAAAGAAGGCAAATCTTTACGAGCCATCGCCAAATTAATGAACAGGTCTCATAATTTTGTTAAAAATGCATTAGAAAGAAAACCAAGACAGGAAACCCGTGGAAGGCCACAAAAAACAACAGAAACCCTTGACCACTACATAGTAACTTTGAGCAAAAAGGACCCATTTAAGTCATCGAAGGCTATTGCAGCCGAAATTGGGAATTCAGTTAGTGCTCCAGCTATGCGAAGACGACTACAAGATGCCAACCTACCAGAAAGAATTGCCAGAAAAGTTCCACTTATGCGCAAAAAAAATATCACCATGAGGCAAACTTTTGCAAGGGACCACAAAAGTAGAGGTGGATACACTGGATACTAAGTTAGGAAATACTAATTTACCTAAAAAAAGAGCACAAAATGGAAATAAAAATTTTTTTTCTTACCAACACATGAAGTGTACCTGTTATTATGATCACACTGAAAACGTATCTGAAACACAAAATTATCTCTTTTATATTATATTATTATTCTATGTTGAAATTAAGTTTATTTTATTAAAAACAAATTGTTTAAGAACCAATGAGAACAAGTTTTAAGTTTGAAACAATGAATAAAACTGTCAGAGTTAATGTGTGTACCTATTAATATGATCAGGTGTGTAGCTCACAATGAGCTAGAAATTAAGTTAGTTAGGCTCATTTTCTGAAAAGTTGCGGTTAGGTACCGGCAGGTCAAATTTGCCGGCCGGAATTACCAGAGGTTAAGTCTTTTGGTTTTCTCAACGAGACTTACCGGCAGGTTCACCCGATAACGATTAATTGCTATCGCTGCAAAAGTGTGACCTGACACACTGTCGACGAAACAGCTGTGTTTGTTTTGGCTTTATTTTAATGCTATTGTTGTCGCTGGTAATTATTTGGCAAAATAGTTAAATAAAATTACTTGCGATTATTAATCAATGTGAAACACCAAAAAGACCAAGAGCGAAGAACTTTTCCGCGGCTTCGCTTGTAGACTTTTTGAGCTAAAAAGTGCATTTTGGAGAACAAAAAGAGGGATGCGGAGACCTGGAAGCAGAAGGCCTGGGCTTGGAGATCAGATTGCCGCCATGCCGGAGTTCATCGCCCTTGGAAAGACTTACGGGATAAGTACGAGAATTCAAAAAACGATCGCGAAAATAGTTCGCAATTAAGAAGCGGGAGACTTCTGGAACTGTGGCGGCTTTCCCAGCCCCGCTGGAGTTTTGTCTATTTCCTAAAAATTCGTGGCATGATCCCAAGCTCAGCCAGAGGATTGGAAAATGTGGTTGAAAATGATGGTACGTTTTTATTTATGATATGCAAGCTTTAAAAATATTTAATATGCTTTTAAAATTTTAGCACAAATCAATTAGTCAGTGTCTGTTTGTGATGGCCAGTAATGCAATTGCGTAGGAATCTTCATTAACTGCACGGTTTGCCGAAGGAAGTCGCCCGCAATGATAAGGAAGAAGCCACTTGCATAAGAGCGCAGCGCCACCATAAGTTTGCTCTCTGACAATAATCCACGATTCCTGTTAACAATCCACATCATAATAAATTGAATCGCAACTGAAGTTAAGGTTTGTTACTTTGGGAAGATGTTTGATCTCTAATCCTAGCAAGAATAATTGGACATGCTGAATTATGAATCGTTGAAAAAATTTGGCATCATCCAGATCAGTAAAATAATAAATACTCTCTAAATAAGATCACTATCGGTATACCACATCGCATGAGGCAATTGGTGGTGCCTTCCATTTTGCAGACGGCGGGCAGTGAGAGTTTGACTGCTTTGCCATTGGTGCCATTTCGGATATGCCGGCGTGGCGGTCAAAACATTTGCCATGAATGCGGTGGCTGCTATTCTGCTGAACAGAAAGTTCCTCATCGCCGCGCCTGTGTCTTCTTGTCTTGCCGCCTGAATCTTCCATTTCCATTGCGTAGAATGGAAGAAATTTGTTTATTTATAAACATTTTGTTTTGGCAATTGACAACGTAAACAATACAAAATTTGGACACAGTCTATTTTTGTCGATCTATAAAAATACCGATAATTCTATCGCAACTTGCCGGCAGGTTAAAATTTGACCCCATCACGAGGCAGCGGTTAACTTTGCCGCTCGGTTCTCGCCAAAGACATCATGAGGCACGCAAATTCGGCTAACCTGCCGGGAAGTTTGACTAACCGAACATTGACAAATTGGGACTTAATGAATTAACTTAAGTTAGAATTAAGTTAGTTACAAATGCTTCCCCGCTTCAGCTATGTATCAAAAGTGTCGTCTTGTTTGTGAGACAAAACCTCATAAGAGGCGCTCCAGGTTTTTGCGAAAAAAAAACCATTAAATTAACTTTGATTAAAGCGAAAATGGAACTTTTTATTACAGTTTGTATAAATCTTTAAAAAAAAAACTAAATAATATGTACAAATCAAAAGCTTTACTAATATTTTTACTTAAGACTTGATTCGAGATTTAAGATTAAGATTTAGTTCAACAGAATAATAGATTCAAATAAAACTGGTGTGAAAAAGCATTAAGATTACAATTCATTCAATTCAATTTTATCATAATAATTTTGTTTTGTGCATTCAATAAAAATAGTTCTGTTCTGCCATTAATTTAGGAATTTAATTTTTTGTTGGGCGAATCATCATGCGCACTTCTTTGTACTGAGTGTAAAGGCTATCCCAAATTATCCTGCGACCGTTAAGATTGCTGGAAAATAAAAATAATGTATTTATGTTGGTAATTTATAGTATTTTAACCTACCTACGTCCACAATTATTGAACCACCAACCAGCTTGATAATTTTCTCCACAATTTCTAATCCATGATATGCCATTATCTTTATCAGGTGTTGAAAATTTCATTCCCACATTATTACCCAATCCATCTCCTGCATTGCCCGTATATTCACCAAGTGACTTCAGCATGTATTTCTCAAAGCCATTTCCAATTTCAAAGTAACTGTATCGCGCATAGGTTATCTCATTATTATATAAGTCATTAGACATTAGATATATATAAAGTTCATGCGGTTGGCTTGAAGTAATTCTATGCAGCTTCTCTAGGCCCAAAAAGTATTCTCCAAGTTCATTGCCAAATCCACTCTCGTAATTGTCCCAATTGTGATGAAAGTTCCCCAAGCCATAGTTTCGTTGCACTAAGGTCCAGCCAGGGTCAGCTAACTTATCGTCGCAGAGAACATCAAAGGGCTTAAAATTTGCTAACTTCATGGTAAAGGTATTCGTTGTTTTATCAGTGGGCATGCAGAAAGTGGGATTTAATGAATGAAAACATCTTTGTAGATTTTCATTAACTGTATTTTGTCTTAGTATTTGGTCTCCCACATCTGTTCTAAGTTGGGCTAATTGATTTTCCTTATCTACAAGCCTAGCGGCATTTGAGTTTAATTCCGATTTTAAGCTCTCCATTTCTAGTTTCAACTGATCATATTTGCTTTTGTATAGGTTTTGCTCCGTTTCCAGTGATGTTAAATTGGCTTTACAATAAACTAAATCTGCTTCTGTTTGACTTGTCTTACTAGTAATAGTAACATTTACGTTTTTGTTTTCCAATATTTCGGTTGTTGAATTGATAAACGTCTCGCAATCTCCAGCATCTTGGGTTTCATTGTCTGCCCAAAAAATTGGGCATAATATTAAGAAAATTACACAAAGTAAAAAATACTTCAACATTTTTTAATATGCTTCAAACGATGTTCATTCACTCGAATACAATTTTCAACTAATTTTGCAAACTTAGCTTTGAAATTTATAATCATTTTATAAAAAAACAATAATATAGTGCGTCATCAAAAATATTTATAAAATGGTTTCAGCATTTCAGATAAGAGTCAGAAGCAAACCAAATACTAAATTAATTTTTTCGGAGAACAACATAACATTAACACATTATTAGAGATAAAAATAGTTTCATAAAACCAAATTTTTAATATAAAATGCTCTTAGTAACTAGGGTGACTCTTATTTGCCTTTCTTAAAGAAATCATTTCCTAAATTGTACGAGTACACTCTCGAGAATGAGCTTGTATTCTTTATCTCATAATAGCTGTCCCAGCGAGCGTTGCTTTGCCCCCTTAGTATTTTAAACACAAAACGAAAAAGTGAAGCTTACAATTTAGCAAATTTCGTGATTTTTTGGACCTTTCGATCTTCACCAGTTATCTTTACTCCAGTGCACTATGGGCAAAAAGTACGAAATTCGTGCATAAGGTTTTTTTTTTTATATACTAAAAACTTAAAATTGAATGTGTTTTCCAATTATGCATACTCAAGAGAAATTAAAACTGTTCCGATAAAAAATTGTTAAGTGTGCGGTTTGAAATTGCCGTGAATATTGATCATCTGAAGACAATTTGGAAATAAGGCTAATAACACTGTGCAACACTAAAAAGTTGATAGAGTGGAGACCAAAAAAATCTGAAAGGGTATGATGATAATAATACAAAAACCTTCGATGGGTTTGGTCTGCTTAGCTGCCGTTTTCTTTTTATTGAACTTTAAAGTTTTCAGCTTCTGATTGGAATTCGCAACTCCATATCTCGTAATCTATTTGGAATTTCGCTTTGAGGTCTTCAAGGAAGTCGTTACAAAACATTCTTAAGTACCAACTCAAAAAAAGCCACATCTTTATACTCAAAATTACAAAAATGTCTTACAATTTTTATGTTTTCCCCTGATTTTGTACTATTTTTCTACTTTGTCTTGAAAACTGTAACGAATTTGACTAAGCAATGTAGGACAAAAACGCAGCGTGAACATAAATAAACATACGATTGGAACATACCAACTTCATTCGATTGCTCCTTCGTATAGTTACGAGTCCTTAAGCATGTAAAACTGGAACCAATACTCGCAAAATGGCAATTTTTGGTACCAATTGGCCGACATACTATCCATTTCTAGTTTCAACTGATCATATTTGCTTTTGTATAGGTTTTGCTCCGTTTCCAGTGATGTTAAATTGGCTTTACAATAAACTAAATCTGCTTCGGTTTGACTTGTCTTACTAGTAATAGTAACATTTACGTTTTTGTTTTCCAATATTTCGGTTCTTGAATTGATAACCGTCTCGCAATCTCCAGCATTTTCCGAACTGAAGTATTCCTCCGTTGTGTTAAACATATTCATTTGAATTTCCACATTTCTTAACTCATCATCAATTTGTAACAATTGATCATCCAATTTCTTTAGCTCCTCTTGATATAGATTTTGGGTTTCATTGTCTGCCCAAAAAATTGGGCATAATATTAAGAAAATTACACAAAGTAAAAAATACTTCAACATTTTGTAATATGCTTCAAACGATGTTCATTCACTCGAATACAATTTTCAACTAATTTTGCAAACTTAGCTCTGAAATACATAATCATTTTATAAAAAAAAAATATAATAGTGCGTTATCATCAAATGTATTTATAAACTGGCTCCCAAATGTAAGATAATAGTCAGAAGCAAACCAAATACAAAATTAATTTTTTCTGAGAACAACATAACATTAACACATTATTAGAGATAAAAATAGTTTCATAAAACCAAATATTTAATATAAAATGTTTTTACTAACTAGGGTGACTCTTATTTGCCTTTCTTAAAGAAATCATTTCTTAAATTGTACGAGTACACTCCCGAGAATGAGCTTGTATTCTTTATCTCATAATAGCTGTCCCAGCGAGCGTTGCTTTGCCCTTTTAGTACTTTAAACACAAAACGAAAAAGTGAAGCATACAATTTAGCAAATTTCGTGATTTTTTTGACCTTTCGATCTTCACCATTTATCCATACACCAGTGCACTATGGGCAAAAAGTCAGAAATTCGTGCATAAGGTTTTTTTTTTTTGATATATTAAAAACTTAAAATTGAATATGTTTTCCAATTATGCATACTCAAGAGAAATTAAAACTGTTTCGATTAAAACCTTGAACTATTTGGAATTTCGTCGTTGCTCTTGGCTAAGCTTACAAAACCTTCTTAAGTAGCAAGTCAAAAAAGTGACATCTTTATACTCAAAATTGCAAAATTGTCTTAAAAATATCATGTTTTCCTCTCATTTTGTATTATTTTTCAACTTTGTCTTGAAAACTGTAACGAATTTGACTAAGCAATGCAGGGCAAAAACGTAGCTTGGACTTAAATAAACTAGCTGTTGGAATATACCAACTTCGTTCGATTGGCCGTTCAATTGGCCGACACCGTCAAAAATTTCGATTGTTTTTTATTAAATCAAGAAAATAGTAAGAAAACATAACTTAAAAACTGTAAATAAAAAAATTTTAATATTATTACTTTTTTTCCGAAAATGTTCGTTTTTTCGAGATTTTATGACAGTTGTACGTGCTTCTGGGCCAATAACTATATGAAAGAGTAACTAAATGAAGTTGGTTCGTTCTAACAGTTTGTTTATTTTGGTCTAAGCTACAACTTTGTGCTGTATTACTTGTCCAAATTTGAAACAGGTTTCAAAATGAAGTTGAAAAACTGTAGAAAAGTGGTAAAAACTTGGTTTTTTTGGGATATTTTTGTAATTTTGAGTATGAAGATAGAATTTTTTTGATTTGGTACAATGAAATGTTTTGTAGGAACAACTTTGTTAAAGATTTAAAAGCAAAATTCACAATAGTTTACGAGATATAGAATCGTTAGTCCTACTCTGAAGCTGAAAAGTTCAAAGTGCGATAAAAAGAAAACGGCAGCTAAACAGACCAAACCAAGACAAAGTTTTTATACTATATTCATCGATGTATGTTAGTTTCTATATGTTTTGTCGTGTATCGTCCATTGTTGTTGGAGTATTTTTATACCCTTGCAAAGGGTAGTATAATTTTGCCCAGAAGTTTGCAACGCATAGAAATATTCATTTCCGACCCCATAAACTATATATATTCTTGATCAGGGGGACGAGCTGAGTTCATTGAGCTTTGTCCGTCCGTCTGTCTGTCTGTCCGTCTGTCTGTCTGGCGTCTGTCTGTCCGTCTGTTTCTACGCAAACTAGTCTTTCAGTTTTAAAGCTATCGAGCTGAAATTTTGCACAGAGTCTTCTTTTTACTGCACGCTGCTAATATGTCGGAACCGACCGGATCGGATCACTATATCTTATAGCTGTCATAGGAACCATCGGTCGAAAAATGGGTTTTAGTGAGAAAAACTTTTTTGTTTTCGATGTTAACGTGATTAAACTCGGTCATTAATAATATTATATGCTTTCAAACAGATTTGCAAATTTTGGTCAAAATCGGATGACTATATCTTATAGCTGCCATAGGACCCATCGGTCGGAAAATGGGTGAAAATGGGTCTTAGTGAAAAAAAACTTTTTTGGTTTTAACTAAATCGTTCTTAAGGTCGGTGATTATTAATATTAAACGCTTTCAAACTAATTTGAAAAAGTTCATCGACATCGGGTGACTATATCGTATGGTTGCCATAGGACCGCTCGGTCGAACATGAGTCTTGGTAGAAAATTTTTTTGTTTAGTTTTGTTGGCGTCCTTAAACTCGATGATGACTTATTTTATATGCTTTCAAATAGATTCGCAAAATTGGGCCGAAATCGGATGACTATATCTTAAGGCTGCCATAGGGCCGATCGGTCGGAAATTTAGTCTTAGTGAGAAAAACTTTTTTCAGACGTTTATCTGTCGGAAAATAGGTTTTAGTTACAAAATTTTTTGATTTTTATGTAAGCGTTCTTAAACTGTGATATTTGCATTTGCAAGGGTATAAAAACTTCGGCACAGACGAAGTTAGCTTGGCCTTCTCGTTATAGCTGAAATTTAACAAATGTAATTGTGTTCTGTGGAGTGTAACTTATTTGAACTATTAAAACTGGTATGTTTTTCGTAAAAGTATATAGATTACGGTGTTAATAATATCCTTTGCCCCTTTTTGCCCGGTTTCGAAAAAAAAGACATATCTCAGCCGAATATGAGTTTCGTCGCTTAAGTCTGCTGGAGGTTTGTGACAACAATGGACGCAACGACTCTGCCGTAACGAAGTGAACTCACACGTTGATCAAATTGAGCAAAAAGTTCGCAGTTTTATAACACGCATTAAGAATTATTTGCCTAAATGCAACCGTATGATGTAAAGTTTTAAAGTTAATCCCACAAAGTGGCTTTCGCAGGCGACTATTATAACCTTGTATGAAGAGCTTACGGATACATCTCCCTCTAAAATGGGTAGACCAACACTAAGTTATACACAGGTTGGAATGCGAATGAAATATAAATTAACAAGTGATCTTGTATCGGACACAGACTTTTCAACGCAGCACTTCTGTTTCTGCGAAGAAGGCTAAAAGTAGTCAGGAAATAACAGACTGGGAACACGACAGTAGGCTGGAAATCCCTTACCCCTGAAGAAGCATAAGCATTTTTGTTGGAAAATTGACTTACCAAACAGCAGTGTATCAATATGTATCATTTTAATAAAGCTCGTGGCTGCAACATTTTCCCCCCATATTCACCACTTCAAGAAGTTAAAACGATTTGCAGAACAACTCATACAAAAAATTCGTAAAATTTTGAGCAGGTGTGGGTTGAGAGGTTGAAGTTGTAGTTTTATTGAAAAAAAAATAATCGAAATTCGATATTAATATTTTACATTTTTGTGCCAAATTTGAACTTAAGGCAGAAATTTCTCTCTTTTTGCCCACAGTGCAGTGTTCAAAATAATCTAAATAATCTGATACGAAAATTAAGTAATTTTTGGCATTTCTTTACAATTTTTGCTCTTTTCCATCCGTCTATTTTAATAATCTTTATAATAATCAAAACACTTCATAAAATTTTTAAAATTTCGTGGACCGTTTGATTAATACCAATTTATCCGTCTGTTTAAACGTATATTTGCCCGTATGTTTACCCTAATACTTACCCCACTATTTAACCGTCTTTATGACAATCTAAATTCGTAATAAAATTTGATAAATTTCTCGATATCTTGGGCCATTTGATCTACACCTCCTGAATAATACCATTTAAAAAATGGTTCACATCCATATCTCATAAGGTATTTGAGCTCTGAACTTGAAATTTACACTGTAAATTGGAATTATGGGGTTGAATATTTTACTGTCTTAGGGACGGTATCGAACCGGTTTCGAAACGGTACAAAAGTGGCTCAGAGCCATATCTTAAAAGTTTTTTAAGCAATGAGGTTAAAATTAGACTGTGGGTTGGTATTATGGGCTTGAATTTATTACTGGTTCAGGGTCGATATCGAGCCGTTTTAAATGTAGTTCGGAGCCATAACTAAAAAACAATTTGAGCAATAAACTGGTACCATGATGGTACTAAGAAGTTAGGCGAAAAAGAAAAGGTTGGACCAGTTCAAGAGAGGGCCAAGTCCACATCTCAGGAATTATTTAGGCTGTAATATGGAAAATTGGTTTACACATTTTATATTGGGAAGACATTTAAAATTTGCCAAACATTTTTTAAGCTAAGAACTGGAAGTTTGATGTGTGGACTCAATTGTTAACATCAATTTGCAGCAAGTAGTCGGTCAAGCCCGATCATAACATTCTCTGTACCCTTAATGTTATACGCGTTCATCTCTTTCTCTCTCTCTCTCTCTCTCTCCCACTAAGATTGCCTCTGTTGAACGTAATGCTGTGGTTATGGGTGGGGGGTGCTAACTGGACGCTCATAACTTGAGTATCGTTCATCCGATCTTTATCATTCCTTTAGCAAATCGATAAATAATTTTGTTTACTAGATATCTCTAGAAGGAACGAACAATCTATCATCAAAACTGTGATGATTGGGCGGGAGGGGGCGCAACTATAAGATATATATGTCCCATACATATCAAACCTCTATCTCTTACCATCTCTATGATCTCTTCGTTCATACGGACGGATTGGGTTCTGTCTCTTAATATGTTAAATTGACACTTACAATACAAAAACTTGCAAAACAAAAATGGCAAACTGTAATATAACTTTTTTCTTAGACTTGTTGAAGTGGTATAGTAGGGGTGGGAGTGTAAGGATTTAGCCACACCCAATTTTTTTTTATCCCATATCTAACGAATCAATAAAACCGTAAACAAAGTTTCAAGGCGATAAATCTACTGAAAGTATTTTTGGCCACAAGCTAGAACACTGATTAGCGGTTCGTTTTTATTTATTTATTTATTTAGAGTTGACAAAAAAAGGCTGTCAACAAAAATGTATATGCGTTACAAAAATTTTTATGAGCTAATGAAGCCTATCAAAGAAAATCTAATAAAATTACAAAATAAACTAATAACGACTCCGACACGGTGGGGGAATTTTATTTGCCCGTCCGGCCAGCTATGCCCCTATTCACAGCCAATTGTAGTCAGAGACGTTATTTGAGCTAACAAAAACTTTAATAATATAGAGATCGAGAAGAGGGAGAGAGAGAGAAAAAAACCAAAACCTATAGTTATGTAGGAACAAATGAAAAAAAATAAGATTATATAATAAATTAAAATAAGACTGAGATAGAGAGTAAAATATCTAAAAGTAAACTTTAAAAATAAAAAATTTATACGTGAAACTTAAAACTAAATAACCGGAAAATCTCTGACCCGATGGGGGAGGATTTTTTAGCCAGTCCGGCAAGCTATGCCCCTACTCACAGCTGAGAATGGTCAGAGATTTCCCCGGAGATAATTATAGAGAAAAGTTTTTAGAGAGAAGAGAGAGAGATCTGTTGAGAGCAGGTAATAGAGATCATTGTATCTTTGACATACACACCTGATCATATTAATAGGTACACACATCAACTCTGACTTTAAGGTAACAGAAAACAGTTATATTCATTGTTTCAAACTTAAAATTTGTTCTCATTGGTTCTTAAAATATTTGTTTTAAATAAAATAAACTTAATTGTAACATAGAACATTGTTTGATAATTGTAACATCAGATACGTTTTCAGTGTGATCATAATAATAGGTACACTTCATGTGTTGGTAAGAAACAAAATTTTAATTTCCATTTTGTGTTCTTTTTTTATGTAAATTAGTATTTCCTAACTTAGTATCCAGTGTATCCACCTCTATTTTTGGCCACTACTGCTATTCTTTTTGACATATGTACTTTTAATAAGAGCCTGGCAGGTCTCTACTGGTGTCTCGTACCACAGTTTTTGGACACCTTCCCATAATTTTGGTGTATTTGAAAATGAATGCTTTGCCAATTTCTTTTTTAAGTCTCCCCACAAGTTTTCAATGGGGATAAGGTCGGGGGATTGGCTTGGCCACTTCAGAACGTCAACTTTTTGGTCCTCGAAAAATTTAGATAACAGCCTTGATGTGTGTTTAGGATCATTATCTTGCTGAAATACCCAACGTAATGGCATATTTTCCTAATCATACGGTACCATAACTGTTTCCAATATGGATTTGTACTCTTCAGCATTCATTTTGTTCGTAGTCTGATAAATTGGACCTACGCCGTACCAGGAGAAGCAACCCCATACCATTATATTGCCACCTCCATGTTTGACTGTTTTTTTTGTAAACCGTGGATGGAATTCATTTCCATTAGGGCGTCGAACATTCCTTTCACAGTCATTCCCAAACAAATTAATCTTGGTTTCATCGCTCCCTAATATGTTTCTGCATTTTTTCTCCCCGGTGCATCCTACCCAGTCTTTGTGGTCCCTTGCAAATGTTTGCCTCATGGTGATATTTTTTTTGCGCATAAGTGGAACTTTTCTGGCAATTCTTCCTGGTAGGTTGGCATCTTGTAGTCGTCTTCGGATAGTTGGAGCACTAACTGAATTCCCAATTTCGGCTGCAATAGCCTTCGATGACTTAAATGGGTCCTTTTTGCTCAAAGTTACTATGTAGTGGTCAAGGGTTTCTGTTGTTTTTTGTGGCCTTCCACGGGTTTCCTGTCTTGATTTTCTTTCTAATGCATTTTTAACAAAATTATGAGACCTGTTCATTAATTTGGCGATGGCTCGTAAAGATTTGCCTTCTTTTTCAGAGAACCAATCGAGCTTCTTCTTTAGTACAATGAGAATTTCGACCCATTTTTTCTAAAAAAAAATAATTATTTAATTCTCTGTATTGACAGGAGCTATACTTAATTTACCTTTAGTTACCAAAAGATCACTGATTACAAAATTATTCACTTGATACTTGTGAGAAACGGAGACTGTACCTATTATTATGATCAGGCGAAATGTGTGGTGGACTCGCAATTTATAGAAAAGCTTTCATATACGGGGCAGCCCCTCTTTCAACTCTTTGTCACAGTGTGGCCAGACATTGACAACAACAAAAAACCAAAAATTAAAAAGTTTTCAACACTAAAATTACGAAAAAACCATCTATAATTAAAAAATTCCGGTGTGTACCTATTAATATGATCAGGTGTGTAAGACCCGAAAACGATTGTGCTGGGCATAATCAGTTGTGCATCTGGGCAACATAAAAGGTAAATAGTTTCTAGTTGGCCTAGAAGGAACGGAAAAGTTAAGGCGACCTAAAAGTTCGGTAGAGTCTACATCACTAATGTTTAGCTTATGAAGAAAAGAAACGCCTAGGACTGTTCTACGGTTAGCTAACGAAGGAAGGTCAATAAGCAAGAGTCTGCTTAAGTACGATGGCAAACGAAGGTTAGGGTCCCAATTTAGTTCACGAAGAATGTTTTAGTTTATTAAAGTCAAAGTCACTTTTTGAATTTGTAGATTATTTGTGGAGAATTTATGGGATTTCAGAAATACCAAAACACTTTAAATAAAATTAATTATGAATTAATTAATCTCGAAACCTAAAACCAAAAATTACTTTCAAAAGAAAGGTCACACTTATAAGAGAACCACCTGATCTTTGTTCATAAGTTAGGAATGCTTCCCAGCTTAAGCTATGTTTCAAAAATGTCATCTTTTATGTGAGACAAAACCTCATAAGAGCCGATCTAGGTTTTTGAGAAATACCATTTAATACACTTTGATTTAAGCGAAAATTAAATTTTTTATTACAGTTTGTATAAATCTTTTAAAAAAAATTAAATTATAGGTACTGCTAAACTGATATTTTTACTTAAGACTTGATTCGAGGTGAGATTAAGATTTAGTTCAGCAGAAGAATACATTCAAATAAAACTGATGTGCAAAAGCATTAAGATTACAAAAGAGTTTCAAAGTTTTTCTATTTGTGCGTTCTGGAAACCAGCTTTTAATAAAAATAGTTCTGTTGTATCATTAATTTAGGAATTTAATTTTTTATTGGGCGAATCATCATGCGCACTTCCTTATACAAAGTGTAAGTGTTAGTCCAAGTTATCATGGGACCGTTAAGATTGCTGGAAAATAAAAATAATATATTTATGTTGCTTAAGCTGCCTTTACACTTGTCATATATCTCTAAATAGTCGATTGTCAAACTTCTCTAACGAGAATCGTTCTATTTCATCAAAGAAGGCTAAGTTTACTTAATATTTAGAGATATTTAATTTGCTCTTACACTATCGTAAGAGAGTCTCTTTAGAGATTTATGACAAGTGTAAAGGCAGCTTTACTTATTGTATTTAAGCCTACCTAGATCCACAATCCTTGAACCACCAGCCAGCTTGATAATTTTTGGCACAATTCGAATTCCAGCTAAACGTCTTTTTGTCATTATCTTCATCAGGTGTTGAAAATTGCATTTCCTCATTCTTGCGCATTCCATCTCCTGCATTGCCCGTATATTTACCAAGTGACTTCAGCATGTATTTCTCACAGCTATTTCCAATTTCAAATTTAGTGTATCGCGCAAAGGTTATCTCACCATCAAAGTTCTTTAGATGTATATACAGTTCATGCGGTTGGCTTGAAGTAATTCTATGCAGCTTCTCTAGGCCCAAAAAGTATTTTCCAAATATATTGCCAAATCCACTCTCGTAATTGTCCCAATTCTGATCAAAGTTCCCCCAGCCAAAGTTTCGTTGCACTACGGTCCAGCCAGGGCCAGCTAACTTATCGTCGCATAGAACATCAAAGGGCTTAAAATTGGCTAACTTCATGGTAAAGATATTCGTTGATTTATCAGTGGGCATGCAGAGAGTGGGATTTTGTAGATTTTCATTAATTGCATTTTGTAATTCTTGTTGTTGATTGTACAATTTCTTCCAGTAGTTTTTGTTCTCTTCTTCAAGTTGCAGCTTTGTTTCTAGGTCTCTTATATCTGTTGTAAATTGGGCGGCTTTTGAGTTTAGTTCCGATTTTAACCTCTCCATTTCTTTATTAAGAGCGACTTCAATCTCTTTTTGTATTTCATTCATTTCTTTCAGCTTATCAACCTCAGCTGTTGACTCTCCCAAGAGAATTTCAGTTTCATTCAGTTGTGATTTCAACAGATCATATTTGCTCCTATATCGGGTTTGTTCCCTTTCCAGTGATGTTAAATTCTCTTTACAATAAACTAAATCGGCTTCTGTTTGACTTGCCTTACTATCCAGCTTGTCCCCATAGTAACTTTTTTCGTTTTTGTTTTCCAATATTTCGGTTATTGAATTGGAAACCGTCTCGCAATCTTCAGCATTTTCCGAACTGAAGTATTGATCCCTTACGTTGAACATATTCATTTGAATTTCCAATTTTTGTAACTCTGCTTCATCTTGTAGCAATTGATCATCCCATTTCTTTATCTCCTCTTCATATCGATCTTGCGCTTCATTGTCTGCCCAAAAAGTTGGACATGATATTACAAAAATTACACAAAATAAAAAATACTTCAACATTTTTTAATATGTTTCAACCGATGTTTATTCACTCGAATACAATTTTCAACTAATTTTGCAAACTTAGCTTTGAAATTTATAATCATTTTATATAAAAAAAAAAATAATAGTGCGTCATCAAAAATATTTATAAAATGGTTTCAGCATTTCAGATAAGAGTCAGAAGCAAACCAAATATTAAATTAATTTTTTCTGGGAAAAATATAACATTAACACTTTATTAGAGATAAAATAAAATTTTAAATGTGAATTGTTATGTATAAAAAATGTTTTTAGTGCTAATAAGTAACTAGGGGGTGACTCATATTTGTCTTTCTGAAAGAAACTATTTCGAAAATTGGCTTTTGTTTTTGAATAAAATGTTGAAATATTTAATTTTATTTGCATAAAAAAACCTCTCAAGTTCTTCAAATTTACCGTTGCAAGTAAAATATCTTTTCAAAATTAGTTATACCTGTTAACATAAGTCGATGGTGTCAATCAGACTCGCTTGTACCAACAACATTTTGTCTGAGA
>JBAMBO010000491.1:0-62238 GCA_037044535.1 Lordiphosa magnipectinata
AAATATCAATATAGATATTTTTGAAATATTCGACAACCCAACTGCAAAACGTATAGCTTCAAAAGCGTCAATGCTTCAATGTATCCTGTCAAAAAACGTATGCGTACCTCAATACGCAAAAAAAATACGTATACGTATACTTCATAGTGCGTATGCGTATTTCAACTACGCTGACATATACTTCTACTACGCTTAATTTCAGTGCGTATACGCACTTTATTTTTTTAAAATTCTTTGGTTTTCTACGATCCTCTTTCAATCAAATAGCGAGATACTCAAACTAGTCCTGGGTGTGAAGGCAATGAACTTTATGTATGTAAGAGGCAAATTTTGTTATGTAACGAGGAGTGAAACGAATTGCCCTCTGTGCCACAGGAGAGATCTTCAAAATGTTCTTCATTTCATCGGAAGTTGGCCCATTCTGCGGGAGCTCCGCCATTCTATTTTTTGTTCAAATATACGCTACTGCAGCACCAAATATTAAACATCCTTTATGGCGTGGATTGGACTAAACACAGAGTTTTGTGATTAAAGCCTTAGCGTATAGAAAAAGAATCTTAACTGGATTATTTTACAAAGGAAATTTTCTCTTTATTTCTACATATGAAAATCTTGCTAGCACTTATACTCAACCCAAAGTGCATGGTTGAACTATCTGGTATCGGGGGCAGACCCGCGAAGCCAGGTGTATAAGGATTCGTGTAGAGGCAGATGCTTATTTTGCCAAGTCACCTGAAAGTTAAGCTTTTCATTGTTTTTGATTTAAAAAAGTTAATTTATTTTATTTAAACAAAAAAACCAACTAATATAACAACTATACCCCAAAAAAGTAACACTAATATTAGTGAGAGGAAGAACGAGACAGGTTATAGTTTATTTTAGTATCTTTTAATATGTGTTCTACTACTAACTCTCTACTTAGTACGTCCTCGTTAAGGTTCTTTTATAGCAGGGTTCCCCAAGAAGAGAGGACGGAAAATGTCACTGTCTCTCTCTGACATTCAGTGCATGACTTCGGCAAAGCATTCGGTGTGAATTGTCGAGTGTGTTCGGACCCCAGGGGCTAATGTTAATGTTAATGGAAATAACCGTGAAGTTGAGGAAGAATAAGTGAATGTGCCCAATTTGTTATACAAGTCTTGATAAAATCAGGGCTGCTAACTCAAATTAACAAAGGTTAAGGATTGAAAATTTGAGATTAAGGTTCTCGGACCTTATCAAATGATTTCCCCGACTTAATTGGAAAATCAATTAAGTTGTTAATTGGCCGGTTGTGGTGCAGCGGGCAGTGTATGTGGCTGCTGTGCAAGAGGTCGTGGGTTCAATCCCGCCTCGGAACATATAACAAAAAAAATTGTTTTTCTCCTAATACTTTTACACAATCGGCCATTCTCACCAACTATTGGCGCTAACTGTGAAGTAACTAGCCATTAAAAGCTTCTAAAACATTTCATTTTACTGTCAAACTGTAGATCCCTTATAAATAAGATAAATGAGGCAAAAATAAAGCAAATTGGAAATTCCTACTGCTCACTTTAAGTAGGTTTATAATGCGTAGTTTTCCTTTTCCTTCAGCGATATTAGACAATATGCGATATTCCAGTATGATACCATACCATTTGTGGACCATTATCTTGAACCCAAACCTTCTAACTAGATTTTCAAATAAGAATATGAAATCTCTTGAAGTACTTGAAGTTGACAACGACGGATTTTTCGAGCGTTTTGCAAACCAACCGAGGACAAAATCTCTAGATATTTCCAGGACACCCCCCATAATTGATTAGGGTGCTAACAAATAGTTTCAATTGGATCCATAATTTTAATATCCTTCACTCCTGAGAAATGGTTTTACTTTTACCCTACGCTCTTATTGTCTCTAAGTGTATGTACGCCACACAAAGTGTTCTACACGAGCGAACATACATAAAATCGCTTGTCTCTTGCGTTTGCTAGATTAGTTTCCTTCTTTCGCTAATGCGAACTTTTCCCAATTGCACTAAAAACTCACGGTCATGGGCACACAAATTTGGCTGCCTTCACTCGTATGTGTAATTTTTGCAATGAAAATTTTTCAGTTCGCTGAATCGAATGATGCAGCTGCGTATCTTCAAGTATTTTTCCGAGCACCTTTTTACGTCTCATTAATTTGCACTAGCATAAATTGCAACAACAACAACAACAATGTAACCAACAGCAGCATGCGGCCATGTGGCATGTGCCACTGTGGGCGTTTATAATTTATTGTATGTTTGCTTTCCACTTGAGCGCATGCGAAATGCAAAAATGAGTGAAAGGATTCTGGTGGGGAGGTTGGGGTCTGACTTTTAAGCGATAAAAGCGGGCATCTGGGCACGCAACAATTTTCGTGCAACTCTGTTTTTTTTTCTATTTTTTCCTTACCCGCTTATGCAAATAAAAGTGGCAAAAGATGCAGATGACTGATGTGTGTGTGCCAGCTGAGAGATTGAGTGTGTGTGTGTGTTGGCCTAGGCTTTACTTGCATTATTTATGCGCTGCAGTTGTTTTGGGCAACGGACACAAAATTTAGTTGCTTCAGGCATTAAAGCAGTGGAATAAATATCAAAGTTTCAGTCGAAAATTGACTAAAATAATTTAAAAATTTGTTGAGGGACTCTCCATAGTTTTTGGCCAGATTCTAAATACCAAGTACCAAATACCATACCATTAGAATTTCCATTTTCAAATCAAAAATGTGTTATTTTTATATAGATATTTAAGTAAATTTTCATGAATAGGTTAATTTATGCGGCCAAAGGTCTAAAAAATATAAGTCGAAGACCAATGGGAAATCAAATTCTAAATTTTAAGGTTTAATACTGGCGCCGTCGCTTTAAAATTTTTTTTTTCTTATGTTGTACATTATGGGGTACATTTGATGTATGGAAAACTGTAAGGTCGTAGTGAAACCCCCTTTTATACGATGCGATTTCGTGTAAAATAGGCATATAAAATTTTTTGAAGTGTGTCTGCGAATTGGATTCAAAGTATATCACTCATACGTACTGTTTCCCTTGCTAAAATTTTTAATTTTTAAGTAATTGGCGTAGACTTGGCTTACAGTCATAACATTTGAAAAAAGCTACCATGACTATTGAAAAAGTTGTTTTTAATATAACCAAGACAATACGTAAATAATATTTACAAAATTTGAGTATTGCCGGCTCTAGGTCAAGTGAAACACACAAAAATGTATGATGTTTTCCAATATATTTCGGTTGCTCCTCGGCAACCATCTTCAGGGACACTACAAAAACAATTTACCAATTACAATTTAACATAGATTCAATCAAAACAAAACAAAAAAGAGACTTGTCACATACATTATTTTACACGTCTGCTCCGTTCGGCGTGGAGTTGGATACTGATCTATTATTTGTCAGTAAGTGTCTGTATAGGTGAGCACAGTTTTCCGTGTCCGTCTTGTAGTTAAGTCTCTTGTCTGTTGGTGTGTCAATTATATGTAGCATCTCTATAGTGAAACGTTTGCTTTAGTGGTTTTCTTGCTGCAGGATTGTTGTTGCTTCCCCCACCTAACATTGAAGCGTTGCTTGCAAAAGGCCCGAAGTTTGCGTTGCCAGTAGACAACAAGAGATTCCCTCTCTTCAATTACATAGCAGACGGAGAGGAGCTCGTACAAACGATACGAGACAAGGAACAACAAGAAACAGCGCGAACCAGATTCTCTTTGCTGGTGAAAGAAGCCAAATCTAAGAATACACAGAACACAAGGGATCGGGCCACACTGGACACGGTGGAACAGACACGCAAATTTCTGTAGAAAAATTACAATATTTTAATCTTAACTTCTGACAAACGAAACAAAACGGTTGCTCTTGAGAAAGATGAGTATAGGACGAAAATGACAGACATTTTAGGCGACATGTGCACATATAGAAATTTAAGACAGGATCCGACAGCAAGACTACAGACTAAAAATAACAATTTAGTGGACAAACTGTTTAAACTGGAGCTTATTTCAAAGGCCGAAAGGAATAAACTCATGACAAGTTCTGCGCTACCACCTAGAATATACGGACTCCCAAAAATCCACAAGGAAGGAACTCCACTACGACCAATTTGCTCGTCCGTCGGGGCACCGTCGCATGGCCTCTGCAGATTTATAACCAAAATTTTGAAGAATCTTACGGTGGACTCAACATATAACGTCAAAAATTCGATTGAGTTCAAACAACGAACGAACAACACCTATATATGCGACGATGAGAGACTAATTTCATTTGATGTAGTCTCTTTATTCCCGAGCATACCTGTAGAACTGGAGACTATTGGACAAAAATGGACTAAGATACAAGAGTATACGAAAATTCCCAAACAACTTTTTATGGAAATCTTAAGATTCTGTATTGTAGAAAATAGATTCTTTAAATTTGAGGACAACATATATACACAGCTAAAAGGTATGCCAATGGGATCCCCAGCATCCCCAGTTATAGCGGACATCGTGATGGAGGAACTCCTTGACAGCACAGCCATAAAACTAAAGCACCCTCCAAGATTGCTTACGAAATATGTAGACGATCTTTTTGCCATCACGAAAGAGGAATTGATTCAAAACACACTTGACGCACTAAACTCATTTCACAGGAATTTAAATTTCACCATGGAATTGGAGACGGATGGCAAACTACCATATTTAGACTCCACAATTAACAGACAGGTAAATCAACTTAAGCTAAGGTGGTACAAGAAGCCATCAGCATCAGGCAGAATCATCAATTACCATTCCAAGCACCCGAGAAATATGGTAATAAATACAGCAAGGGGTTGTATACAACGGATGATGAACATTAGTAACGAAATATATCATAAGGAGACCATTTCAGATATTAAACAAATTTTGAAAGACAATGACTTCCCAACAAAAATTATCAAATCCCTGATTGAGAAGAACGGCCAACCAATTTCCAAAAGGAAACAACAACCTAGAATTTATAAGTCTCTAACATATGTTCCTAAGATTTCTGATAGGTTCGCCCATTCAGACTACTTCAACAAACATGACATACAACTAGCCCACAAACCTAATAGCACAATGAGAAACTTCTTTAATAAGACGAAGTCCAAAATAGCTACAGCCGATAGGAGTAATGTTATCTACAAGATACCATGCAATGGAAATGCAGATAACAGTTGCAACAAATTGTACATTGGTACAACAAAATCAAAATTAAAAACAAGAATATCCCAAAATAGATCGGACTACAAACTCAGACATCAAACAACCACACAAAAAACGGCGCTCGCGACACACTGTATGGATAGCGGACACTCGCCGAATTTTGAAGCAACAACAATCCTGCAGCAAGAAAACCACTACAGCAAACGTTTCACTATAGAGATGCTACATATAATTGACACACCAACAGACAAGAGACTTATCTACAAGACGGACACGGAAAACTGTGCTCACCTATACAGACACTTACTGACAAATAATAGATCAGTATCCAACTCCACGCCGAACGGAGCAGACGTGTAAAATAATGTATGTGACAAATCTCTTTTTTGATTTGTTTTGATTGAATCTATGTTAAATTGTAATTGGTAAATTGTTTTTGTAGTGTCCCTGAAGATATATAGAAATATATTGGAAAACATCATACATTTTTGTGTGTTTCACTTGACCTAGAGCCGGCAATACTCAAATTTCTACAATTTAGAAAGGTCGCTAACTATCAACTTTAATATTTACAAAATATATAAGTATTTGTACGAAATCGTATATATTTCTGCACAATTTCTACTATTCTAAGCGGTTCACTTCTAAGTAAAACAAGCTTTTGCCGTACACTAAAAGGCCATCAGGATACCTATTAAGTGAGGCCTCTCACAAAATAAAACTGAAGTGCTGCGCATCACAGTTGCGGCCGTTGTTGAGCACAGTCTATATATACGGAGCTGCTTACAAATACATTATCGTCCATTTGATCATTAATAATAGTGCGTATTTCTATATATGTCTAGAACATCCATGCGTTCATGTGGTCTGACCGACAAGGCTTTATCGACACGCCTGATCAAGAATATATCTACTCTATGGGGGCAGAGATGCTTCCTTCTGGTAGTTACATACAGATACATTTGCACAAACCCATTATAGTCTTTGTACCTTTTTTTTTGTGAGAAATTAAGAATGGTACCTTTTAATTAATTAAGCTTTCTTATATTTTATTTTGCAAGAAAGTGATTATTTGAAAATCAAATTGGATACATTTTACTGTGGTTTTTAACGTCCTTCTCTTCCCTCTTTTAATCCATTATTAGTCATCGCAATGGGCCATAAGGCCTCTGGGGGATCTCGGCCTCAGCCGATCAGCTCTACTTGAGATGGACAGTCGCTCATAGGGATGTCTGCAGCTTCCGTTTCAATACAGGGACCTTCAAACAAAGTTTAGGAACGACTTAAGCTGTGCGTCTATAAAGTCAAACATATGCCGGACTTTTGAAAATTGTTCATCTCGCTCGCGAAAGACTATGCCTGTTGAAAAGATTAAAAACACCTTGTTTGAACTCCGTTTCCAGCCTGCCTGCCACATTAGTTCAACTTTCCGAAATGGACAGTCTTGAAAATTTTGTCCCAAATAATAGCGTGAACAAAACAGACCTCTTCGATGGAAACGGGTCTTAAATTTTCCACCAAAAATTCATTCGATATTCATTCTCCATATTTATTTGTTGCTCGAATAAATTTAAATTTCCCAGCTTACGGAGAATTCGTTGGCGAAATTTCGATGCGTCGTATGTGTCGTATACGTAATAGTTGTGGAAACTGTGAAGTCTTTTCGCAGAGGTTAAAACTCAAATTAAAATTTTAATTCTTGTCAAAGTTTATGTTGTGTTTGGACAAGAAACACAAACGGATCTCGTTGTGAGCTTGATTACGACTGCAAGAACAGTTTATACATTTGTGTGTGTGTGTTAGTGAAGATGTCTGCTGTAAGTAGTGTTGTTAAACGGCTGATGTATTAAAGATGGATATTCAAATATATAACAATTTGCATCTGGCTGGCTCAAGGTCAATAGTTAATTATAATTCAATATAATGAACACAAATCAACAGATATTAATTACAACATTTTGGAATAGCAATGGGATCAATGGAGAATAACCAAATTCTCTCATCATCGGACATTGTTTTGCTGTTCTTTTTAATGCTCTTAATTTTAATTTATTATTTATTATGTATACCCTAAAAGCAATCATTTACTATGGTTTCTTTTAAGTTTTCGCTTGGAAAAAATCAAAAATGTTTTTCGTATCAATTTTACTTCGATATGAAAATATATCAAATTGACATGTTAAAAATTTCAAATCGATTTTCTTTAACATATCAATTTTACATTTTAAGTATCCTTCTGAAACTATTTAATATCAATTTAATATTATTTTGGATCAGAAAGATATTATTTTCATGCCAAATGAAATGAAAAAATTTTTATTTTTGAAAAGTTAATTTTAATCAGATGAATATCAAAATGAATTTGATTTTCTTTTCTCTGTGTAGGCAAATATACACTCAAAAACTTGGCTAAGATTTGTTTTTTGATCCATACATCCGTTCATTTATTTATGCAAATTGGATATGCCCGCTAGGCTGGACCTCATAAAGGAAAATGGAAAAAGTCGATTTTAGCATTCCTAAAGTTTATTTTATATTTTATACATAGAATTTCTATATATGAAAACAAAATCGGCATGTAAAGCCTGTTCAATAATTTTTAGAACATTTTGTCATTGACCAAGTTTTAAATACAACTTTATTGAAGGTGGATGATACCATTGGATTTCCAAATGAGTACATATTTAGTATAGAACTTAAAGTTTAGGAATGAAAGAAATGGCAACACTGCGTATGAGTGATGCAGCATAAAACCAAATAATTTCATGATGCTTCTATTTAGTACTTTATTATTAATTTGACATAGAAAGTATTAATATGTATCCGAAAGAAATTGTATTTGGATATTAGGGTTAAATCATCTCCCAATGTTTCATTCGATCGTTTGATCCACCACTTTAAAACCACAAATCGTCATTTATGTCAAGCTTAATCAATTCTAATCTGGTTCACAACTAAACGAAAATGATTCAGAAAGGTTTCAATTCTAATTTAGAAAATTACTCAATCATGATAATTAATCATGAACTGATCTTAAAAATCGAAAAATTTATGCTTTTCCATTCAACTTGGATAGCAAGAATTGTTTTTTGAAGCACATAAATCCAAATCTTTCTTAGGTTTTTATTTTATTTTTATTATCTTAATTGACCCTCCTTCTGCAACAAAATAGATTTTGTTGATTTATTAGCACCTTTTACCCATAGTCCAGTGTGTCTGTTTTCAGTCTTCCTTTTCTCCACTGGACCTAATGCGCTGTTGACTGTCAAGAAAATTGAAAGGAGTTAAGGTCCAATGCTTAAACACAATATTATTATTATTTTTATTATTCGCCCTGTCGAATTTTAAGTAAAAAGTTTTCCCTTCCCACCAATGGACGAGCGCTTGTTGTCCGCGCAGTTCTTTAAGCTTCGCCCATAAAAAATTACAGTGGGAGTGGAAGTGCTCAACTACAACTACAACACTTGAAAAAAGTTGCCCCAGTCTGTATCGTATCCACAGACAGGTACAGGCAAGATGCAAGCATTTACGTAGATAAATGTATAGAGACAGAGATATACTATATACTATATACTATATAGAAACGGGTGCCTGCTGTGCACTGTTTGGTGAACTCAACTTGCAACTTTGTTGCCTGACATTTTGTATTTTATATTTTTTTCATTTCGCATTTCAGTTTTTTCCTTCGCGCTGTTCGCTGTCGAAATTGTTGCTGCTGCCTGGCTATTCTATATTTTGTCGTAGTTGCTTCATGCGCCGTTGCATTTGAACACTTGCAATGTCGCCGGCATCTGCATTCAAAACTTGACAGAATGGGAAGGGGGGTATGGCAGGGAATGGATGCGGTGCTGGTGGCTGTGCAACAGCAGCTGCTTAATTTCTGCGGGCAGTTGAAGAATGTGGCAGTAAGTATTTTTTTTTTTTTTGCTATTTTTTTCTGCATTTTAAAAGCTTTCATACATATGTAGGAGCAATTGTAGGTGTGTCCTTTGGTTTTTTTTTTTTATCTCTTAAGCGGACTTTTGCGCAACCACAAAGTCAACTTGACTCGCTTTGAACTGCAGCTAAGCGTTAAATTTCAATGGTTTTGCTGTGAGTTAAACTGACAGGTTTTATTTTAAGAGTGATAGAATGAACACAGGAAATGTTTCATTTTTAAATTCACATAAAAAATCAAACCGGCCAAGCCCAAACCAAATGCGAAATGCTTCAAAGTGTCTAAGGTAAGGTTATTTTCTGAACCATGACACACAATCCATAATGCCAATCGAACTCAGTACTTTTAATCATTCCGTTCTGTGCTCGAAAACTTTATCCAATGTACTGACCATCTTTGCCAAAAGTTGTATTTTTTTGAAAGTGTTACTTTATTGACTATTCATTAACATAAGGACGAGATAAAGATACGCTTTGTTATAGATCAATCAGTTTTCTGAGACAGCGAAGCAACATTACTTAAGAACTTAAAATGATCGATTTTTTATGTTGGATGTTTCTGTTACTGAACCAAATATCTATGGACTTTGTCGAAAAGCAAATTCACACTTTCTTCAGCTTAACTCTATATGAGACGACATTAATGAACCTTTTGTTAATTTCACTAAACTCAAATCAATCGGCCCTGTTCTGTGGGTTTAGGTCCCGGCACGCAGAAACACCCAGCCCGCTCAACCACCCACAAAGATGTACATATAGTATGTAGTTGTTGTTGTTGTGTTGATACCACTTGCAGTGTACGCCCGCGCATGTTGATCATGAGAGCAGAAATGTCGTGAGAACAATTGAGAGCGCAACTGTTATTCCTTTGCGACTGTTGTTGTTTTTATTTATGTATGGAGCGGCACTATAGACAACAGTTACAGAGAAAATAGAGAGGACTAAGGAGCAAGTGTATATGGTTGTTTGTGTTTGTACATCCTGTTACTTTTCTTCTTTTGACAAATTGCCATTGCTGATTTATATACCCCATACACTTCGCGATCAAATTTTCCAAATTTTCTTTCATAGTGCGTGCTTACATAACTAAACGAAGGTCTATGCCAAATCTTAAATCTCTAGGATAAGCGGTAAGTCAGTCAGTCGGGCGTAGAGATTTATATGTAAAGATTTATTGCCAAGAGTGGATTTTCGCCGGCTCGAGGAGAAATATCGCACCTTTGATTTTGCATGTCTTATGCTTCACTGTTTGAATTATAAAGGCAAATATCTAATAAAATATCGAAGTACTATATTTTTGGAAGACTTTGATTCCTTGAAACTTATTGATGCCGGTTTGGCAAAACATTTTAATCTTTAGTAATATTAACGCTAATTTCTGTACAAAATTTAATTATGTTAAAATAAAGTCCGTCTATTGGCCACCAATATTGGCAGTTGTCAATCAGGGCATTATGAATTCCACGTAGACTACCCAGTTCTTGGCCTCTCTTCATCCAAAAATACTTATTATATCATTCTTACTATATATTTTTTTGTGAGCAAGAGATTAAGATAAATTATGTGCTCTTTCAGAATGGGGCATCTTCCCAAGAAGTACTCAGTATCATCCAGGGTAAAATACGTGTTGCTGTAGATTAATCGTGTTAGGCCTTAAATACACAGAAGGTTGTGGCGATTATCAGAGTCTGGAATTTACTAGCCATTGAGTTGTGTATGTGCTTATTAATTCAAGTGACGCTAGTAACCTTTCGGCGGTAATTGAAGGGCGTCACGAATTCATAATTGGAATGAATATTTTGCTTTAAAATAAAATATTACACTGAATAAATTAAAACCTTGTATTAAAATTGATTATTAACTTCCCATTAAAAATTAAACTCTCAAAATTATAACCTAAATTATAAAACTGATCCAGGGTTTGAACCTGATACTTAGCTCAGCCACCATGGGACTTCACTGCGTGTACCTAAACCAAGGAAGCCTCAGGGACCTAAGGCCACTTTTTATTATAGTATACACTTACACTGAGAAAAAAATCAATCTAAAACCAAGACTATAATCTTGAAACGAGACGAAACGGTGTCAGAATTCGACAGAGACGAGATAATTTTAACCCAAGATTATATTTTCAATTTAAATCTTAATCCAACAATATTGAATTAAGATCGTTTATACTCGATTTTAAGATGAAACAATATCATTTTTATACTCTGTACCGAAGGTACATAGAGTATATTAAGTTTGTGCAAAAGTATGTAACAGGGAGAAGGAATCGTTTCCGACCCTATAAAGTATATATATTCTTGATCAGCATCAACAGCCGAGTCGATATAGCCATGTCCGTCTGTCCGTCCGTCCGTCCGTCCGTCCGTCCGTCTGTCCGTCCGTATGAACGAAGAGATCTCAGAGATGGTAAGAGATAGAGGTTTGACATGTATGGGACATATATTTCTTATACTTGCAGGCAGATCAAGTTTATTTTCAATTTTTGCCACGCCCCCTCCCGCCCCCGCAATTTGGAAAAAACTTCATATCTCCTACAGTTTTGGAGATAGATCGTTCGTTCCTTCTAGAGATACCTTGTAAACAAAATTATTTATCGATTTGCTGAAGGAATGATAAAGATCGGATGAGCCATACTCAAGTTATGGGCAAAAAACGGCCAGTTAACACCACCCACCCCCCTGCCAACAACCACAGCAACATACCCTAACCGTTCAACACGAGAGAAAGAAAGAGAGAGAGAGAAACTTAGAGAGCGCACCGCGTTGTGCGCGGGGTGTTAACTGGCCGTTTGACTCCTGAGCAAATGCGAGTGTAAGGGTACAGAGTATGTTATAGTCGGGCTTGACCGACTTTCTTTCTTGTTTAATATGAAAATAAAGAAAAATAAATTAAGATTTTTTTATTTTTAGTCGATGGGTGGGAAAGGGGTGGGGGGGGGGGGCGCGGTGTGATTGGTTGGTTTAGTTAGTTGTTTTAGTTATTAACATTTTCTTCTTTCTGAAAATCTTATACAAATTGTAAATTATTAATCCGCCGATACTGGGACTTAAGCTCAGTACCTTCTGAGCACTGAAACACTAACACCACCGCTTTACCACCGCTTTACCACCGAGCGTAAACTGTTAGGTCCAACCAGTTGCAGTATAAGAGCAGAGATTTTCGCAGCCTGAGTTCTTATACTGCAACTGGCTGTGCTTAACAATTGACCCCCTTACTGCAAAATCGACTAATCGGCAGTGCCAATGTGTTATTGAACGAAGAGGTCGTGGTTCGTGTCTCAGACGGGGTGGGTTGCATTGCAACCGAAAATTGTTTATTTTTGTTTTTTTTTTCAACTAACGCTTTACAGGCAACTGATAATTTGCGAGATGATAAATCTTGTTTTTAAGATTTCTAAGCACATTTCAAAGGTTTTAAATCTTGTTTTTTAAGCTTTCAAGGTTCTTGAAAACGAGATTTTCAATCTAGATTTAAGATTGTTCTTTTCTCAGTGTAGGGATTGGCTTTATATGATTAGTCAGTTTCATAATAATACTGTATACTTTTTGCGGATACATTTTTTTCTTATTTCGCTCCAAATTTTTCGGGTTTCTGCATGGATTGTGCGCATCCGAGTCTGCCGGGGACGACTTCTCTGCGGGCTGCATTGTGGGTTCCATGGCAGAGCAATCTACTCGCTGTTGTCATCTTCTCTCCGTAAAGTATGCCCAATCCAGTTCCATTTCCACCTCTTTATCTCTGTCGTTATACTTAGGTTCATTTCCAGTGTACTCCAGAAGATTTTCATTTGTGATGCTCAGGGGCCAAAATATGTGTCAGACTATTCTCAAACATTTGTTCACAAATGTTTGGAGTTTCCTGCTTATATGATCAGAGGCCAACCAGGTTTCTGAGCTATATAGTAACACCGACTTTACACTGGTTTTAAAGATTCGCAATTTCGTTTTCAGCGACTGGGAGTGGGATCGCCAAGCCCGGTGTAGCTTTCGAAATGCGTTTCTAGCTTTGGAATGCGTGCTTCCACATCTGTAATTGTACCGCCATCTTTCGCAATAACACTCCCTAGATAGCAGAATTTGTCGACATCCTCGATGTTTACGAGACTGCCATTAACTGCCACGCTTAGAGGTTTTTCTTTGCTTTGTCTCAGCTTAGTCTTTGAGATAATGATTTTCAGGCCAGCTGTGCTGGCGTTTCTTTCCAAAATCTTAAGTTTCGCCCCCTTCCAGTCTATGCGTCATAAAGCAGTTATCGTCTGCTTAGTCCAAATCGCATAGAGTTGGATTTATTCTCCACTGGATGCCATTTCGCCATTCGTTATTTGTGCATTTGAGGACATCATCGAGGACAACTATGAACAGAAGGGGTGACAGAACACATCCTTGCCGTACGCTGTTATTTACGGCACAGTTACATTAGTTTATGATTAGTTTATGATACTCTCCGGGATGCCGCAGTTATGGAGAGAACTCCAGATGGCCTCCATTTTGATAGTATAAATGCTCGCTCAAAGTCCACAAACAGTAAATAAAGTGGAATGCTCCACAATTATCCGCAAGGTGTTAATGTGGTCTACACAGGATCGGTTGAGCCGGAAACCATTTTGCTCTCGTTTGAGCAGGCCATTCAGCACGGGTGAGATTCTATCCAGGATGATAAAAGCCACGATTTTCTGAACGGAATTGAGGAGAGTGATGCAACTCCCATTTGTCAAAGTCCAGTTTCTTGAACGGTTGCGCCTCCCAGTGCCAACTGTTGAAGTCACCTGTTAGATATACATCCTTGACCCCTTGAGCCCATTTACGAGCAATCACCGAAAAAATCAACCCAGCAACTCATTTATTAGGCTCATTTATTATTTGTGACGTTCAGCCAGGTTGGAGTTGTCCATCGATTAATACAACTGGTAATCAATAGCACGTTCATTAGGAGACTTAGAAAAAGTCCTGCACCTTCACTTTGATTCATTTGTGTATAATATTTGCCACATTTTTGCATTAGGCCAGCAATCCGTAGCTTATCTGTATTTTAAAATCCCAATATGTATTTAAGAATGTGAATATTTCACACATTTCGGTGCAAAAACTTCTCTCTGTATCTTTGACAATACTAAAACAAATTTTCCCACACAAGATAGTTTCTAATGTGGCTTTTCTTAACCACATTTCTAGAGCAACAAAAAGTAAAACTAAAGGCGCGTGTAATGTAGCGCACAAATTGCAAAATGCAATCTTTCCTCGGGCCCAAAAGATAAATGAGAAAAGGAGCTCACACACATGTGGCTAGTGGCAAGAAATGCTGACAATAATGTTGACGACATTTTCTGCTGTTGCACACACACACACACACACACAGAAAAACAACAATGGAAAAGAATAGAATAGGATGGAATAGCAACAAACTGGAGCGACAAACGGACACATGAATGCAGCCATGCCTTTCTCTCTCCACACCTACATGTTCCATGTGTCCCACAAAGACAGCCTTCAAGAAATGTAGCGAAACAAAAACAAAAACCGGACTTACCACGGCCGCCATTTGTTGCGGCATTTTGACAATTTTGCCATTTAATATGGCGCAAGCAGCAACCCAATGGATGGGTGGGATGCAGTCATAGGAGTAAGATGATGGCATTTTCCGTCAAGTGGTGCAACGTGTGGTTAATAATTTCTCCAAGGCAACAAATTGCCATTGCGATGCTCATATGATATTATCTGATAGGTTAAACGAACAAATTGTTTCGGATACAGGGAGTAAACTTGCTGAAACACAATGGCTTACAAATGTTATTCAATTTGAAATGAATTGAATTGAAACGGTTACCTTAATATGAGGGCAGCCCTGACTTGGCTAAACATGAGCAGTAGTTGTTTTAATCAATTGAACTGATACAAACTTGGCGTTTGCTTGAGTGAACTCAAAATGGCAGGTTTAAAATAATGAATGAGTTTTGCCCCACACACACACAGAAAGTGAAAGCTGAAATACTACCGCATAGAGATTGTTCTTAATAATTTTATTTTATTGTGAGACGAAATAAAATACTATACAAGTTGAATTGATTTTCTATTTTATTGTTGGTCCAAAAGAATCAAAATTGAGAAAGCATTCTTAACATTTATTTATTTTTGTGCTCATGTGGAATTGACTTATACGAATTCTCCGTACTTAACAGACTACGAAATTATATGCTTATCGAAGTTGGTCTCACCTTCTCGTTTTTAACTTAACTTCAGTTTTTCGCTGATGGTTTGATAGTACAAGAATGGCGACGTTACATTGAGTGGCATCAATGTTAGTTCAACTTGTTCAAAGTGAAGCGAGGGCCACAGCCCACTTACATAGACTCTACAAAAGTGCTGTTAAGCGTAACATTAATTTTCAGCTGCAACCATGAAAAATGTAAAAATAAGTGTGGCGAAATTGTTACTTCTGCTTCTTTTTTACTCAGTTTATGTATAAATTTTCTTGTTACTTCGCCATCTCTGTAGAGGTCTTTTTTCCAAAATATACATATATATATACATATATCAAGGGAATGTTATGTAAGAACTGAATTTTATTTAGAAAAGAAAACTGAGTTTTTAATAATTAATACTTGAATCGTTATTTTTTCTATAAACTATAATCTTTACGATACCTCCGGTTGAGAATAGATCCCTTTCTCTTGTGCCAAATATTAAAACAGCATTAATGTCTAATTTATAGAGCGAAGCACTGTTACGGACGTTCGACTAGGGTAGACAAGTTGAAAAATTTAGTCTTTGCGACAGATTCTTTCGGGTATGCCTTTGACTTTGAATTTTGTATATGCAAAATCAGCCGCTTTTACCATTTGCCGTAGTAGCTTGTGGGTTGTGTGTGGAGTGGGATGGTGTGTGGGGGAAGTGACTTGACAGCGACTGGACAGCGCCTGGACAGTGACTTGACAGTGACTTGACAATGACTTGACAGTGACTTGACAGTGACTTGACAGTGACTTGACAGTGACTTGACAGTGACTCGACAGTGACTCGACAGTGACTCGAAAGTGACTCGACAGAGACTTGACAGAGACTTGACAGTGACTTGACAGTGACTTGACAGTGACTTGACAGTGACTTGACAGTGACTCGACAGAGACTCGACAGTGACTCGACAGAGACTTGACAGTGACTTGACAGTGACTTGAAAGTGACTCCACAGAGACTTGACAGTGACTCGACAGTGACTCGACAGAGACTTGACAATGACTTGAAAGTGACTTATAATGAAATTATAATGTTTAATTCATTCCATTATCCGTTCCTGACTTAAATATCGAATCTGATTGCCTCGTTAAACAAGGAATAAAGAAGCACAACCGGGATTTCATGCCAATAGTTGATGAAATCAATCTACCAGAAACGCAAACTGTCATTTCAGTTCCCAAACTTAATTACAAATCTGCTTGAGTCCTTAAAGAAAATGATTTTCCTTTAAAAAATGTAGTTAGACAATGAACCATAATACTTACCAGTCTACAACAAAAGCTGGTCCAACAACTAATGTCGTTTTTCACCAAATATTTATTTATATTATATATCGAAAAAATAAATGACCCTAATTTAGTATAGCAATTAATGCACGTCAGTTTATCAGTTATGGTTTTCAATAAGCTGTTTGACCAGTATTCAGAACTATGAGATAAAGAGTTTGATCCATATGTATATTTTCCTTCTTTAAATGCATGCTTCAGCTTTCGTTGACGGCAAAAGCCATAACAAATTACAATACGAACTGCTTTCGCCGTCGGTGATGGAATATGTTTAAATTTTCCTTTCAAAACCTAGCTAAAGCTAAGGTCCCACAGGCAAATAATATCAAAAATATTGATGAAAATTTGACTAAATAACCATGTTTGCATATTTGCAGGCCCTAAAACTAAAACTATGCTTTCCATTCGCAAATTATTTGATCAAATATGGCCCCAAAGTTCTCTAATTTGGCCTATTTAGCCACATTTTCATTGAAATTTGGTAAAATTTTTTTGCCTGTGTGACCTTAGCTTAACCTTTATGAATTTCAAATAAGTTGGTGGAATATTCTTAAAACATCGTCAACTTTGGTTAAGAAAAACTATTTTTAAAAATTATTCAGCATTTGTTCGTTTTTAATTTGAGGCATAAGATAACAAGTTGCTTATAAAAACATAGCTATGAAGCTGTAGTATAACCTGATGGTGACGAATTCGATGCTCTCAGTCGGCCTTGGTTTGATGATTAAAGTTTAATTCCGGTTTTACGAACTGACTCGAACGCTTTCTATTTTCATATACACCGCAAAACTTTTATCGATAATTGTCAAAACCTCTTTGTTTTGAAGTGTTATCAGCCCTGGGGTCACGCTGCCCTAAATTTTAGTTATTGAACCATGAATTGTGGCGACCAAAGTCTGTATATTAATAACTTTTAAAGGTGGCGCCGCACGAACTGTGTGAAGTGCTGTTCATTGTTGTGACCGGTGCTGCCCAGCGTAAGGGAATGTGCCTGTGAACTCAAAATTGAGCCAACAGTAGTGTAAATAGTGCTGATTACTATAAGTATAAAATATCCAAACAATCTGTCTACAAAACTGTGAGAATAATGTGAATTTTATTAATTTGCGTGTGGAGTTTGATATCTAATTTAGCACAGAGATCGATATGCAATCAAAAATCTTTTAAGCAATGCTGTTTGTTGAATACTTCTTCAAGGCAAATATTACATTGAAACCTCTTTAAGAAAACTTGGAACTACTCTGAAATTTCAATTAAAATTTGTCCACTTGCTTCCTTTCTCAACCAAAGCAATTTACTATTTCTAATTCCTTATTCCCCAAACTCCATTAAAATGCTGAGCAGAGCACAAAGTAAATTTTCTAGTTGCTCAGTTTGTTATCTGCTTTTGCCACAAAAAACACAAAAAAAAAAAATAAAAATGTCATTTCTCTGAGCTTCTGCAATCTGCTAAAAAACACACAAGAGTCCATTGATTTGTTACTAAAACCTGATCTTGTTCAGTAGTATTCTTTGGTTTTGTTTGTTTTTTTTTATCGATGAAGATTCGATTTGATTTTTCAAGCGACGGGCGCACGCACACACACACAAGAAACCCACTCAGCCAAAAATGCAATGGAAAATGTATTTGCAGTCCGAGAATTCACAGAGAAGCAATCCTGCTGTTGATGTTATCCTGGCGTGCTGGCTTTGTGTATATTTTGATTTAATTTGCAATGTGCTACTCAAACTGCATTTCCTTGTTGTGCTGAGCTTGGCATGCAATTTGCCAAATGTCAGTGGCGTTGCCAGGCTGGAGAGGGGGTGGCAAGTTGCCACAACGATTGCATTTGCTGACAGCTGATGCTGTTTCTTCTGGCTCTCGAGCATAAATTAGCCAACTGGATGCCGGTTGAGTTATGCTCTGTGTGAATTTAGTGTTGACATTTATGTAAAATGTCCTTTTAAGTGTTGGCCAACTCTTGGTTGAGTGCTGATTGATGTGGCTTTAAAACCCATTCCATTTGCATACGTTAATCTGTGTACACTGTGAGCAAGTGGAGGATAGACGGGGGAAATAAAGTCAAATGCCATGCGCCCTTTTGTTTTTCCCATTAGCATTTAGCAGGAACTAGTAGGCCAGGGAGCTGGTCACACGGCCCATGCATTGATAACCTACATGGCCTAAAAACTACAGGAAGTGTCTGCTCAGGGTGAGATAAAAAGCTTTTGCATTTGAATATGGCATAGTACTGCTGACAGTTTGGAAGAACTAGTTCTGAAATGGAATCGAAAAGCTTGTATACACTTGTGAAATCAAGAAAACGGTAAATAAAAGTTTAAATTTATGATAATTATTCTAATCGTACATAAAGTAAGCATAACTTTCCGTATTTAATTACTTTTTATTATTCAGTTAATAAAAAAACCATTTCTGATTACCATTTTTGTAATAATCGTAATAATCAGTTGTAAAGAGAGCGAAAGAGAAAGTGATAGAGCAGCTAACTTACATCTTTACCTTTCTCCTCTTTCCTTATATTTGTTATTACACAGCCAAATTGTATGTAAGTTTTCACACATATGGTTTTTGTTTGCGCGATCGCTCTTTTCCCTGAATGTGAATAGAAAAGAAAGCCTTAAATATGTTTAACTATGTATATATGTGTGAGAGAAGTATGTTTTTGGCACGCCGTCATCTTGACAGCTTGTCAGCTTGGAGCCGGTAAATTGACAAGTTGCGCTGTGATCTTGACAGTGAACAATTATTACTCGCGATTTGACCCTTGATAAGTTTGCTTGTGGACACTACGGTTAACCTAACATATTTGAAGCTCGCGATGCCTCGATCAACAAGCATTTTCCGGGAATTGTTTTTTTGGGACACCTTTATCCCTGTTTTGGACAACGTTTGAGCTCATCTTGAAAACGATGCTCTTGAATTTTTTCCTCTGTATATAAATATTTATTTACGACCCCATAAACTATATATATTCTTGATCAGCACGACGAGCCGAGTTGATATAGCCATGTTCGTCTGTTTTTATGTCAAGGAATCTTAACCAAACTTTGTACGTCGTCTTTTAGTACAAATACGCTACACATTTGTCGGAACCGGCCGGATCGGATGACTATAGTTTATAGCTGCCATAGGAACGATTGGTGAAAAACTTACGTTATAGTGAGAAAAACTTTGTCTTCAACGCAAACGTCTCCAAACCGTATTTATAAGTTTTCTATGCTTTTACATAATTCCACCAAGTTTGATTAAAATCGGTCAACTATAAGGTATAGCTGCCATACAAAAGATATGTCTAAAAAAAAGTCTTAGTAGAAAAATCTTTTTTGTTTTCAATGCTATCGGTCCCAAACTTGTTACTGATCAGTATTATATGGTACCACACAATTCTGCCAAGTTTGATCCAAATCGGATGAACCATAGGAACGATCGGTCGAAAAGTAGTTTTAGTGTGAAAAACTTTTTGGTTTTCAATAGTAGAGTCTTCACACTTGCCAGTTATGAATATTATCGGTTTCAACACAATTTTGAGAAGTTTGGTAAAAATCTGGCAAATTGGAAGTCGGGGAATTTGAAGATAAAAAGTAGGGCTATCGCATTATCAGTTTCCAAACGTAATAAAAAAAAATAGAAGAAATGTGTAATAGCGCGCTGGGGCAAACCAATTACGGCATGGCAAGCGACCGAAGCTGGAAGGTTTTGCTTTTGACTGAATTACCTACTATTCTGAAGGGTTAGAAAAAAAAAAAAAAAAATTGGAAGTCGGGGAATTTAAAGACAGACTCTGTAGGGCTATCGCATAAATTTCCAGTTTTCAAAAATAATAATAAAGAAGAAATGTAATAGCTGGTAAAAAAAAAGAAGAATAAAATTCCGATGTTACAATCTGGATGGTTGAACAACAAATGAACTAAATACAATCTCAGTATAGCTCAATAATTTCTACTTAAAGTCAAAGCCTGCTGGCTACTACCAGAAACTCAGAATAGCTTAAATATTTTTACTTAAGGACAAAGCCTACTGCAGAATCAAAAAATAACTTTGTGAAATTTGAGAAATCGAAAACTTTCAGTTTTAAAATCCACCAAATTTAATTTTGTCACATATTAAGGAACCACTGAGCGCATCTCTCATCTGCGTATGTTGATGCTTTGGCTAGTTATGCAAAAAGGTGTACTACACTGCGTATGCGTAATGTACGGTCCATGTGCCTACCCAGTACATTCCCCACCATTTGTGTAATGGGGCGTGTAATTGTATTTGCCTTTTCACATTTAGTGCTGGTCCAAAAGGTCACTTTTGATGTGTGGATGATGCTGCATTGCATTAGTAGTCACAAGAGCCATAATACCAATTAAAATGTCGCTCAAAAGTATCGTTCAGTGTGCGAAAAGGCCGTTAATTGAGTTTCAGTTGGCCAAGCCAAATGAATTATGTGCGGCTCAACTTAAACGTGATAAGTTTCTTGACACCTCGACAATGTGCCAAATCCCCACAATAAAGTGGCGACCTTGGCGAGTTCAGGGCCGCATCTGAAGTTGTAGTAGCTATTTATATGATTGACACCGCATTACGTTGAAGTATAAGTATGTGTGTCTGGTTGTTTTACCTGCGCCAGCACGCAGCTGTCTAACTAGAAGCTTGTGGTTGGAATTCGAAACCTCTGCGTGCCCAGCAAAGGTGCGGTTCAGTCTTAAATATTTGTGGCCTTCTCATTGATTAAACATGTCTGTGTCCTGCTTTTCCTTGGTGGCAATTTAATTTGTGGCCAGCTTTAAATTTATGCTTATTTTTTTTCGTCTCGAACTTATTATTCAGAAGGAAAGGATGTGAAAATGCAACTTCAAATTGCAAAATCATAACCTGCCCCAACTTTAATTCTTTGATTACTTTTAATGGGAAACTCACTCTGTAAAATATTTAGTCTAAAAATCGCAATTGGAGTCGCTAAGGACGAAAAGTTTAATCTTTTTGAAGGTGTCGCAATTGAATTACACATTAAAAACAAGTAAGAAAGCCGGTCAAGCCCGACTATAGTATAATCTGTACCCCCCAGAGTGTGTATATGTCACAACCACAAAGTGGCGAAGAATCGATAGAGTGTGTAAAGTGTTGCTCATCGCCGTTACGGCCGGTAATCTGATCTTTATCATTCCTTCGGCAAATCGATAAATAATTTTGATTACTAAATATGTATTGAAGGTTCAAGCCATCTATCAACAAAACTGTATGAGATGTGACGTTTTTCCCGATATTATCCGCAAATATCCAAGTCGCCTTTAACTTTGTTTGTCATTGTGAGTCCTTGTTGTCTAAAAAATTCCAAGATCACTTGCTAATATGTGCTACCCTTGCACTTGTTGGACTTTTTAGGCACAATGGGCCCATTCATCAGATATTTCCAAAAGCCTGCAACCACCTTATCAGCAATCGCAAATCGTAAATCGGTAATCGCTAATCGGAACTATCTGCTGAATATCTGCGTTGGACATGTCCACGCCAACTTCGCTGCGGCAGCGAACATTCTTTTGCTCATAACTTGAGTATTGTTCATCCGATATTTATTATACCTCCCGCGAATCGATAAATAATCTTGATAACCTAATATCTCTAAAAGGTACGAACCATCGATCTACTAAACTGAGCGAGATATGATGTTTTTTAAAAAATGCGGGTGCGAGAGGGGGCGTGGCGAAAATTTAAAATAAGCTTGATCTGCCTGCAAGTATAAGAAGTTTATGTTCCATACATGTCGAATCTCCATCTCTGAGATCTTCAAACGTGCATTACTTTATGAAATACTACAAGACCAGCTGCAGGTGGTTGCAGCTAAACTAAACATTTTTCCAAACTTAACGTATTAAGAAACAAGATGTAATAAAGAATAGTGAGGGCAGAGTAGGGCAAAACACTTAAAACTTTATCTAAACATTGGACACTCGAACCCAAAACAAATACAAAAAGATACTTCTCTAAAACAACGATTTACACAAAATTTTAGACGAATTATCTTTAAGTTTAATTGTAGAAGTTAAGTCAATACCTTTATGTACAATTTTCATTTTACACAACTTGAATTAATATTGTTCTTATGCAGAAATTTATTAAAACAAAATTAGCGAGCTGCGTGCGCTTGTACAAGGCAACAAATGGTCGCACTTTCGATGGTATTTTTACAAAGCACCTTTAGAATCAAAGCAAAACAATTATGGCATTGTGAAGCTTGATCAATTAGCTTTTAATTTAAGCAGTTACGGTTTGAAAATTGTAACATTAATTTTTTGGATTTTTGGCCTATGGCAGCAATCTCTGTGCAATGTTAGCATCAAAACAAAAGCTATTTTTAGTTTGGCTCAACGAAGAAATCCCCACAAAGCAGTTTTTGGCTTTGGATAACTATTTTTTTATACAGTTAAATAATTTTATATTTTAAATAACAAAACCTGTAGTGAGCTGGACCGTGTCGAAATCTGTTGAAAATTGAGACGTTTTTCCAATGGGCTTGTTCAAAAGGCCGATATTCTTCCTAGCTATGATGTATTGTGATCATCGAAGATCAATTCGGTGTGTTCGAAAAAGTGCGATTTTTAAGAAGAAAATAAAAAAATAATTTTTTTTTCAATTGTTTAATATTTTTTCTAGCTGTTTAAAAAAGAAATTTTTAACGTTTTTGAGCAAAAAATTTATTTTTTGAAATATTTTCGCTTGTTGTATTTGAACTACCCAAACGACTTAAAAATAATGTTTTGAGCGATTATTTGAAATTCCATAACCTTTCGATTCATACCTTGCTTTACTCCATCCAACCTTTCTGAGTAGAGATTTGGGAGTTTTTATACTCTGTACCGAAGGTACATAGAGTATATTAAGTTTGTGCAAAAGTATGTAACAGGGAGAAGGAATCGTTTAAGACCCTATAAAGTATATATATTCTTGATCAGCATCAACAGCCGAGTCGATATAGCCATGTCCGTCTGTCCGTCTGTCCGTCTGTCCGTCTGTCTGTCTGTCTGTCTGTCCGTCCGTATGAACGAAGAGATCTCAGAGATGGTAAGAGATAGAGGTTTGACATGTATGGGACATATATTTCTTATACTTGCAGGCAGATCAAGTTTATTTTCAATTTTTGCCACGCCCCCTCCCGCCCCCGCAATTTGGAAAAAACTTCATATCTCCTGCAGTTTTGTAGATAGATCGTTCGTTCCTTCTAGAGATACCTTGTAAACAAAATTATTTGCTGAAGGAATGATGAAGATCGGATGAACGATACTCAAGTTATGGGCAAAAAACGGCCAGTTAACACCACCCCCCACCAACAACCACTGCAACACACCCTAACCATTCAACACAGGCAATATTAGTGCGAGAGAGAAAGAAAGAGAGAGAGAGAGAAACTTAGAGAGCGCACCGCCTTGTGCGCGGGGTGTTAACTGGCCGTTTGACTCCTGAGCAAATGCGAGTGCAAGGGTACAGAGTATGTTATAGTCGGGCTTGACCGACTTTCTTTCTTGTTTTTAAAAAAAAAACTGAAACTTAAACTTAAAATAACAAAAAACTGTTATTAAGAACTTTTTAAATATTTTTTTATTTTAATCCAACCTTAAAAAAGCTGGTCAGTATTTTTAAAATTTAAAAAAAATATTTTTTTTGTTTTTATTTAGAATAAGTAAATTTTAATTTTTTTACCTTTAAGAAAAAAAAACATTGCGATTATCTCATTTACTTGGGACGACATTAATTTCGTTTCGCTAAATTCGTCATTTCGCCGACTGTGGATCGACCCAAATGTCAATACCTAAACGTCTCTTTAAAGTTCACATTGTGATTAGCATTTCTTATTGCAAATTTAGCAAAATTTATTGTATCTTACAGTGAGTGATTTATCTTTCACCCATATTCTTTATCAATTATAAATAAGAGCTTAAAAGTAGGCAACAATAATATTGAGGTATTTAAGTAACCCTTTTTTTAGCAATTGACTCATAAACTCATTTCATTGATAAACAAATTGGCACAAAAAAAAAGTAGGTAAACAATTTGCCGACTGTCACAGGCCACGAGTGAATTCTTAAACGATTTACTTTTTCTCACACTTTCAACTTCTCCTCCATATTTTTGCGTTTGCTATCAAAATTGGCACCTTATGCACTGATAAGAAGTCAGTACACCACTTGACTGGTACCCGCTGAACAGCTGGGATTTAGTCTTCACTGGAACGTGGCCGTGTTCATTGATCGCGCCGACATGTTCGGAAATCGTTGTCTGTTTTTGGTTCTTTTGATAATCAGAACATCATTGGGCCAAATTATACCCCTGTCCACATACTGCCAGCAGGTGGCATGGCCTTGCAGTTGCGAAGCCGAGGCGAATTTAGTGCGCGTCCATTGTCCCGAAGAGTATGCCATGTTGTTGGTCTACTCAGAAACGGGCCCCTCGCTCTATATGAGCTACTATGCCAACTCGAATTTAAATTGGCTGCCACATTTCAATATACCGCAGTTGATGAAAATCGAATTTGATGCCTACACATTTTGGACCGAGACATTTCTTAGTGAACTGCTGGCTTCGCTGGGAGTGGAGGAAGTTAATGAAATACAATTTCGTGATCGCACCTCAGAGACTGTGGTCAGCACCAAGGACAACTATGACGAACTTGCTTGGCAAACGACAACTGCCATTGAGGATAATATTACTCAAACTAACAATTTGTCCTACTGGCAGTTTAGTGCAGTTGCGGGCTTAAAGAAATTCAAATTCAAAAGCCATATTCACGAATTGCAAGAGAGCATTTTTCAAGCCTTCGATGGTCTAACCACTTTGGAGCTCCGCTTGAATGTGGCACAATTGCCGGATAAATTACTTTTTGCGGTTTCGAGTAGCCTTGAGACGTTAATTATTAAAAATCCCAGCATGGTGAAATTTCAACCTCCCCTCTTGAAGCAGCTGCAGCAGTTACGCAACCTAAGTCTGCAGCTAACGGAGACCCAACGGGCTGGCCATGGTAACGAGTTGCAGCCACATTTGTTCAGCGAGATGAGACAACTGGAGGAAGTTCACCTATCAAAAGCCACCGCCCGTGTGGATAGAAAGATGTTTAAAGACAGTACCAAATTGCGCCTCATTAAGATAAAGGGCAACAATGATTTGGATTCTTTACCCAATGAATTGTTTAAGGATCAGTCGAGTTTAACTACATTGGATCTCTCGTGCAATGCCTTGAGTCGGCTGTCAGACCGAGTGTTTGTGGGTCTCAGTAAATTAAATATTCTGGATCTGTCCAGCAATCATTTGACTGCCTTATCGAGGTGGGTAACAAGTTGTATTTGTTGTTTCGCCCTTTTGTGTATGCTGATAAAAAAAAGATGACAAGTTGTAAAAAAAATTTAATGAATCAGTTGCCAATTTCCACTTGTAGCCTTGTCTTTTATCAGCACAAACAGAGGGAGGGGCATAGAAAGTTTAAAAATACTATATTTGGAATACTGTTCAACACAGCAATAATCATTTTTAAATTAGGGCAATGAATTTTAATATATACATTATCAGAAATAGGAAGGGTAAACAAATTTGTATGAAAACACTGTAAGTCAGCCGGCTTCAGGTCAAAGTTGACAATTGTTCAATCATTTTTCATTATAATTAACAAACAAATCAGCAACCTCATTGCAATTGCATTTGATGAGAAATATATATTGACAGATTTTCACTGACCTATAGATCATACATAGGTATTTCCATCGAATAGATGCTATACTACAGCGCGATGTGTTTCGCTTTTATGAAATAAGCTGTTTAAGATATTAACTTATTAACTAACCAATTTAAGCTGGCTCGGGATCCAAATCCAGGGGTTCGATATGTATCATGACTTCAAGCCTTTTTTCCTTTAAAATCATAACTAAATGGAGATTCTTGATGGTTATTTGGAAATCTTTCTTCATTTGATAGCTTTCGATATTGCGGAAGTAGGAGGAGAGGCAAGTTGATCAGAGACAATGCTTGAGTAAGCTTTTAGTTGTACTCGAAAATCCTTCATATGCCGTTCCTGAGCACTTTGCGCACTATTATAAGAGGTGGCAAGGAAATTCCTTCTAACCAAACTCTAACATAAAACCAAAAATCTATTTCGATCGGTTCTTATATGGCAGCTATATGATATATTCATCAGATTTTGACCAAACTCACCAAAATAGTGTGAAAATCGATAATACTCATAAAGTAAAAAGGCGCTATTATTGAAAACAAAAAAGTTTTTCTCACTAGAACTTCTTTTTTGACCGATTGTTTTTATGGCCGCTATATTCTATGGTCATCCGATTTGGATCAAACTTGGCAGTATTGTGTGGTAGCTTATAATATTGATCAGTAACAAGTTTGGAAGCGATAACATTGAAAACAAAAAAGTGGTTCCTACTAAGACTTCTTTTCAGAAGTCTTCTTCTGTATGGCAGCTATAATATATAGTTGTCCGATTTTAATAAAACTTGGTGGAATTATGTGCGAGCATAGAAACGTTCGCGTTTAAGACAAACAAGTTTTTTCCACTAAAACTACTTTTTCGACCGATAGTTCCCATGGCAGCTATATGCTATATTCATCCGATCCGGCCGGTTCCGACAAATGTGCAGCGTCTTTGTACCAAAAAACTTCGTGCAAAGTTTAGTTAAGATAGCTTATAAAATGACGGAGGAGATCGCATAGATCGACGGACAGACAGACGGAAATGGCTATATCAACTCAGCTCGTCATGCTGATCAAGAATATATATACTTTATGTGGTCTGATATGGTTTATGCTATGTGTTACAAACATTTGGACAATTTTAATATTCCAGAAGCTCCCAAAGTTTTTCGAATTCCGTTTGTAGATCTCTTTTACTGGAGCTTGTTCATCCATACGGGTAACATGTCCTATCAAGCGCAGCCGCTCGACTAGACTAGTGTCCCCATAGATCTCATACAGTGCATCATTCTTTCGCATGCGAAATTCCTCGCCAACTTTCAAAGGTCCATTAATCCTTAGAACAATCTTTCGCTCGAAAACTCCAATCGCCACCTCATCCGCTGATGATATTGTCCATGCTTCTGCGCCGTATTGCGGGACTGGGATGATAAGCGACTTGTAAAGCGCCATTTTCGTTTTTCAAGAGAGAGGTCTGTTCTTGAACTGTGGCAGCTATATCATATAGACGTCCCATCTGCGTGAAGTTGACATTTCAGAAAAGCTTGCCGAATATAGAGCTTAATTGCCAAGTTTCATTCAAATAGCTATCAAACTGATTGCGTGAGAAATTTTTTTTAGGGGCATCTTTTAATTTGTTTATAACTTCAAAAATTAATATATAATATTTTAAAATTTTTTTTAAAATTATGATAAGGGAAATAAATTCTGTATCCTGAGAAGATATATCATGGCGGTTAACAATGCGAAAAAATTATATATAAATTTTAGCAATAATTACTTAATATTATTAAATAATTTAAACAGTTATTATATTATGATTTTGATAGACACAGTCAAATACTTTTCAGCAATATCAACACGAGACTTGTCCGATAAACGAAAACTAAGAAATCATGTTTTTAAAAACACCCTTTTTTCAAATTTTTTCGTTTATGCCGATTTTTGAAATTGATTATAAAATTAACAAAATTATTTTTTGCAAAATCGCAAATTACGTTTTGATGAGCAAGTCGAGATATAGTTTCGGATTTTTTTTGTTTGAAGTAAAAAATGGTGAGTTTTAAAACCGTTCGGTTTATAAAAGAATGACCCATATGCGAGTAGCATTAGATCTTTATAAAAGATGGCGTCCGATCTGTTGGCATTTGGACACTGGCTCAGAATATACTCCATCAGCAGATTAAAAAAGTCTCACGATAGGGTGTCACCCTGCCCAAAACCTTTTTTGGCATCAAATGGTTCGGAAAGGTTCTTTCCTATTTTGATGTTGTTTTGAGTGCTTCTTAACGTCAAAGTCGAACGTGCTTTGCTGGTATACCAAATGTAGACAGGGCTTCAAAGAACCTGAACCTTATCGGTGTGTCGAAGGTGGCTTTATAATCAACAAAAAGATAGTAGGTTTATCACGTAATGTGAATTTCTGATCTGTGGTGGATTTACCAGGTCTGAAACCACACTGATAAGCTTCAATCAGTGTGCTTATAAGCGGCTTAAGACGTTCACAAATAATACCCGACAGAACATTATATATATAATGTGAAGCAGACTGATCTCACGGTAATTGGCGAAAACTGTAGTAAAGTACACTTAGTCTCCAATCGTCGGGCATACTTTCGACGGACCATATTCGGCATAGGAGTTGATGCATGCACCTTACCAATTCCTCGACTCCAGCTTTAAACAATTCAGCTGGCAGGTCATTCGCGCCAGCTGATTAGTTGTTCTTTAGTCTCTTAAAGGCTAAACAGACTTCGTGATGGTCAAGTGGGTCTTTCTCTATGTTGTCGGTTGGTGGCATCGCTACTAGTCTAGAGGCGGCATCGTATTCATCATCGCCTCTCGGCAGAATGAAGAAGTAGCTTCTAAATTTATTACTGTTTCTGATTTACTGCTTACCATGGTTCTGATTATTTTTAAAATAATATATCGCCCGTGCGACATAACGTAGCCGTTATGGATAACGTAACCTTATCACAAAAAAAAGGTTTTAAATTTTATTTTGAAAGACCAAAAAAATATAAATGAGCAAAAACCAATGATGGATTGGGACCTATCTGATATTGAGGAACCCGATTTTTTTAAGGGATACCTTATCAGTGACCTTCTCTTATCAATTAAAATAAACTGTCAAAATGTCATAACTATCTGATACTGATTAACAAACAACCATTCAGGTTTAAAGATCGTTTTATAAAAATAAAGATATATTTAGTATTTAAAAAGTAGCCTTTGCCTTTTCTATTTTGATAATAAGTTCTCTTCTTTTATAACTTTAGTATTAACTATTATGGAAAATTTGCATATTATTTGAACCTTATAGAAATTTTGAATTGTTTTAAACTTATTATTTTGTTTTAATTATTATTTGTTTATTTTATAATTTCCAGTGCTCTTTTTACCCCGCTCACATCGTTAAAAACATTGCTGGTAAATGAGAACTCCCTCACTGCCTTGATGCCCACAGCTTTCAGTGAGGTTCGCAGTTTGAATTACATTGACATGCGGGGCACTCAATTTTATGGCACCAAACTCTCAATGAACTATGAAGCAGTCGTTTGCACCAATGAGGATACCTGTCAGTACAAGTCGGCGAATTGGACCTGCGATCCACGTTGCATATGCTGGGTGCAGCAGCGTACGCATCAGCTGATAGTTGATTGTAGGGGAAGTAATCTGCAGGAATGGCCAAGTCTACCGCATTCTACGCTGGTGCAAACAGTACTGAAGCTGGCCAACAACAGTCTAACCCAGCTGCCCACCACATCAGACATGACTGGCTATGCCAATGTTACAGTACTCCGTTTGGCAGACAATCACCTGACCTCTCTAGATGCTGCCACTCAGTTACCACTCAATCTAACCCATCTGGATGTGCGTAGGAATCAGATAAGTGTATTTACCGAGGACTTTATCAGTTATCTGGAACAATCGAACAATTCCATGACTTTGTCCCTGGCGGGTAATCCTGTGATCTGCGATTGTGGTGCCCTGCCCCTGTTGACATTTGTTCGAGCGCAACCCCAGAGGGTACAGGATATTGGCGAGCTGCAATGCCAGATCAAACCCTTTCAGCAAATGGAGGCCATGGACCTGTGTCCCTCATATGTGCTGCTAATCAGTTGCATTGTTGGAGTGCTGATCGTAGTGACCTGCCTGGTCAGTGTGGTCTATTTGATGTACCGGCAGGAGTTGAAGATTTGGTTGTACAACAATAACCTCTGCCTATGGTGGGTCTCGGAGGAAGAGCTGGACAAGAATAAGACGTATGATGCATTTATTTCCTACTCCCACAAAGATGAGGAATTGATTGCCAAACTCTTGCCCAAACTGGAGAGTGGTCCGCATGGTTTTCGCATATGCTTGCATGGCCGAGATTGGCTGGTGGGCGATTGTATACCGGAACAGATTGTACGCACTGTGGATGATTCCAAGAGGGTTATTATCATATTGTCGCAACATTTCATTGACTCGGTGTGGACTCGCATGGAATTTCGAATTGCCTATCAGGCCACGTTGCAGGATAAATGCAAACGCATCATTATTATACTCTACGAGGAATTCGAGCATATGGATGGAATTGACAATGAACTAAGAGCCTACCTCAAGCTGAATACGTATTTGAAATGGGGTGATCCTTTATTCTGGAGCAAATTACGCTATGCAATGCCACATAATCGTAGGGTACTGAAGGGCCAGAAAAAGCATGTGGGACCTTTGGTCTAAGCGATAACTACTGCGAAGTCGGTACTAAGCTGATTGACTGTATCTGTCTCACTCTATTGTATGCGAGTGACTTTCCGTAACGCTAACTCTTGTGCAAAGATTCTTTGCAAAAGGTTGATAGATTTGTTCTAAGCTTTAGTTTATTTCGCTTTAGAATTAGTATTACGCCCGCTTTAGAATTTTAAACACAAAACTAAGAAGTGAAGCTCACTTGGCAATTATCATCTTTTCAATCTTAATGATAGTCTAAACTTATTAAAAGAATTTTTTGGTCCGTTTGATCTACACCTTATATTTACCAGTTACCATTTACCCATCTTCATGTCAATCTAAACTCATTTTAGAATATTGCAAATGTTAAAATTTCTTAAAACCGATTGACCGACAACTCCTAATTACCCGTCTTTAATTGCCAACTATTAAACCTTCATGATAAACTGAATTTATTATAAAATTTTGTGTATTTCCCTATTTTTTTTTTGGAACGCTTGATCTTGACCCGTCAATTTACCCGTCTACATTATAGGTCTAACTAATATATAAATTTTGAAAATTTTCGAGTCTACAATTGCCATTTATCAAATCTTAATGATTCTCAAAACTTATGATATTTTGCAAATATCGCGTAAATTTTAAGCTCAAATGACAATATTAGAAATTCTATATATATACACTTCCCATATCTAACCGTCCACTAATGCCGTCTTCATAATAATCTTTGGTCATATGAAAACTTTGCAAATAAGCTCAAATGACAATTTTGTAAATTTCGCGATTTTTTTGACAGTGGTCTATATATATACACTTCCGCTTTCGTAAATATTTAAATGAAAATTTAAAAAATTTTGCGGTTTTCGGTCTACACCTCTTATAGATGCGTCTTCAATTGGCATTTATCCAATCTGCATAATAATCATAGGTCATAAGACAATTTTGCAAATTTCTCGATTTTTTTGACCATTATATTTTCCAACTCCTGCATAGATGACAATCATCAAGCGCTATAATAAATACTCTTATAATAATTTTGTGAATTTCGCGGAACATTTAAATAAAAGTTATATAGCCTATGTTCAAATCCAGGTTATCAACTATCTGTGTGCCAGATTTCATACGAATCCGTTAAGTTATTTGTGTGATTGAGTAATAATATGAAAGACATTTATAATATTAGTAAGATTCCATATAAGTCACAATATTGAGCTTGAATATATTATTCTGCTATGCCCTTTAAATTCTATCAAAAGTGTTATATAAGTAGAAAAAATAACATTAAGCCATAGATTAGTTCGAAAATTGATTTACACAGTGGCTCGTTTTCCAAAAACTCGTTAGTTGAATTTGACAAAACTATTGATACACTTTAATTAGGAATTAATCAAGCTATTTAATAACGGAAATGAAATAATTTTATTATTTATTAACTTTAGATGTAAGAGCTTGGCAAAGTTGTATAATCTTTCTACTTTTGAAAATAAAGAAAAAAAAATGTGCCTAAAAGGGCTAAGTTGCATGCATGTCTCTCAAACAGCACTTAACATAGAGTCTAATCTTTTTTCCCTGTTTTTCAAGTAAAACTTAGGAATCAAAATTTGTAAAATTTGATTTTAAATTACATTTTCATTTAAATAAAAAAAAAAATTTTAAAATAATTATTTCTTTTGTTGAAACATAATGCTACTCCAAATTACTTGTGAGAATCCTGTTCAGTTTGGGTACTTGCATTTAATCCTATTATCTCTCCAAACTGGTTAATGTCCAACCTCATCCTGCCGTACCAGTTGATTTGGCACACGTTGCGTCAGACCTCTCTGCTTCTTTTGCTTCAGTTCATTTAAAAGAACAGAGCTTTGTTTTCCAGCTTTGATTTAGTGTCATATATTACAAAGTTTCACAAAATCCAATTATTTAATCTGACGTGATATCAGAGGTAATGACTTAGGGAAAATTACGGGCCTAAATGTATCGAAGGCTTTGAAATTGGTTGCTTGTTTGAATATCTAGGGGCCGATTTATCATCTTCTAAATAAGTGAGAAATAGCTTTTTGACAAGTAATGTCATGCAACAGATAAAGTCCCACATATCCAATTTGGATTACAAAACCTATATATAAACTTATCCAAAACGTTTACATACGACTGAAAACTTTGAAAGCTGGAATCTTTATATGAATACGGAAATCGGAATTCGGCATTGGGATGTATACTTTTTATCTATAAACTGTCACAATGTCTTCATCAGAATCTTCCAGTGCACATTGGGCCAGATTTCAGTTTGGGCGGCATAAATTCAAAATTTTTATGGAAACGAATCGTGATTTTAATCAAATATTCTTAAAGAGCATGCATTAGGCATATTAAATCTACTAAGCGTTTTGATATCAGTGCAGCCCTGGATTTTAATCTGGGCTGCAAAGTCAAGTGTTCGGTCAGCTGCTTGTTGTGTTAAAAAAACGAGAAACGGTCACTCAACTTTAAACTTGTGCCAATTTATAACCTGTGAGTAAAAATTGAATATAAAATATGGAAATTAAAGGCAAAGGTATGTAGAATGTGAATACTGAAACAAATTGTGTTTTGTTCTTGTTAAATGTAGTTTCTGTTTACCGTTTTGTTATGTCCTTATATAGAATAACCCTAACCAACGTGCCCTTGAATTGTGGAGTATAAACTAACTTTCTGACAATTTCTGACAAAAAGTAAATATGTAGATTTTGGCCTTAAAGTGTATTTCTCATCGTGTTATTAATGCTTTTAGCGGCTTTTTGCGGTTTTGCGCACATTCTCTTGATATTTGCAAGTTTGAGTTCCGCCATGCTACGCTGTTTAATGTATGCAATGAAAACAACCGAAATGTCGCTGCATTTTCAAGCTGGATTTTTGAGCAGCTTAAGGAGCGTGCAGTGCAGGAAAGAGAAATGAAATTGACACAAAAACTAAAAACTTTTAAAAATTAAAAAATATTGATACACGGTTTCCATAGTCGTGGGAAAAACGCTTCTGAAGCACGCAACAAGTATTATAAACGGGATAGACGATCACATGCTCGACTAAACTCTAGACTCAACAATATGACAGATGTTTTCCAAAGAGCAATGGATTCCTTGGATACTCTTCTATCTTTCTCAATAAAAGATTAGCTCAAATCCAAAAAAAACTTTGCCAGTAGATGTTATTAAGCTATTAAAGTCGCCAAGTTTTAAAATAAGCTGCACTAACATTTCCCCAAGACATAGACAGCGACTCTGATGCTAAAGTGGACAGTGATTCCGTTTGCTATTGAACTACATGTTGAGCTAGATGAAATTTAAATAGTAATTAATCAAGGATATACAAAATAGTTAGTGAGTGCTCTTTTGTGTAACATTTAATTTGTTTCTAAGCCAAAAAACAAATAAATGAATACAGGATTTATATACTATTTATAATTTAATGACTTTAAATTATAAATACACATTATAAAAATTACCTAAAATTGAAATATAAACGTTCTCAATTTAGGTAACAGAAATTCATGATTTAAAAAAAGATAATTAACAGCAATTTAAGGCCCTCTTCTGGTCTTCTGGCCGCCATTTTTACAAATTTAATTTTTTTTCTTCTTCGGGCCATAAAGGCATTCATACCAACCAATTGCTCGCCTTCTATTTTGCTTTCTGATAATACTGACTCCCGGAAAGCTGCGAACCATCAACACACCTTTATTTAGAAGACCCTACTTTGGAGGCCGACAACTTTTTAAACAGCCCTCGCATTGACACATTTTTAATTTTGTATTTTTTGTAATGAATATTACAACCAAATACAAAAAACTGAATTACAAAATCTTTTTCCGATTTCTTTACATTAGTTTTAAAAAAACAGATAAAATTCAGCCGCCTACACCAAAAGAGGGCCTTAATCTAATGTGGGCGGTAAGGGTGGCCAATTATTATACACTTCATGTCTATCAAATGTGCCAAATTGCAATTGTCTAACTACATTTTTCGAATTTATGCAGCCCAAACTGAAAACTGGCCCAATGTGCAGTGAGTGAAGGTAAATAGCTCGGTTAAAATTAAGCACAAATTAAAAACCCAAGCCAAATATTATATCAATTTACAGTGAATGGCAAAAAAACAAATGCCTATGTGACACTTAGTGGCTATATGGAGGTCGAAGTAGCAGATATAATGCAATTAGTATGCAATGAAATCGTAATTTCACTATTTCTTGGATTATCTGATGCTATCTGGAAGAAGAGAAATCGGCCCTTAGATAAAATATAATTATTTTTTCTAAACAAAGTTGAAAATTGTGAGACAGCCAGCTCTGTTAGCCATAAAACGAAATGATATTGAGTTAAAAAAGTTAAAAAACGAAACGATATTGTCTTTTTTCTTAATTGCTATGAAGCAACTAACTCAAAAGATTAATTCCATAATTTTGGTGAAACTGGTTTTACACTAAATGGTCAAAGTTGTTCTAAGGCAATTGCTGGTACAAAACTGCCTATAATTCCAAAACCAAACATTCTTTGGTGAGTCTAAAAACACAGTTCGGTGTATTTTTAAGTGTGGTTTATAGTCCATATGGAGTGGTTTTTGGGTAAATATAAAATTGGTACTCCAATTCGTGGTTTTTTTGGCTGTCGAGTACCATCTCTAAGGGTTATGCAATAGCCCATTTTACCATCATAAAAATCTAATGTGCGCCTTAAAAGATTTTCAAGAATTAAAGTTTAACTCCCTCTGGAGGTACCCTAACCAACTGTACGATTAAAGTGAATTTTTTGTATTACGTTCCCAATGACCCTGTCAACATTTGCTGAATTTTCCAGATTTTTATCTTAAACCCTTAGAAACTAATTTAAAATTTTTGTCGTTGTGTGTTGCAAGTACAAAAGTACCCATAAAACGCGAACCGATGTTTTTTTTTAAAAACTGTGTATGAGGTGATGAGGTGATGCTTACAGAGGTCCCTTTTATCATAATTTAAGGGTCTGTTGGGGTTTTCAAATAAATTGAATTTTGTCGAACTGTGTAAGCAATTCATTTCGGATTGCATTATCCGTTGTTGGAAAATCCGCCCCCAGGGGGTAAAAAACTCCGAATAATTCTGCACTCTTTTCCCTCCGATTGACATGAAACTTGCTTTGTATGGGTAGAATTCGATTTTATTTTTGATTTAATTTCCGGATGTTAAAAATCCACTAGGGTGTGAAAACGCCCGGAAAATTCTGCATGCCAAAATCTATTTTTCACTAATTAAAACAAAATGCCAATTAGTTTTAATTAAATTTAAGGGTCTCATGCCGGGGATTGGTTTTAGAGTTGTATTGTGTTATTTGATTTTAAACTGATTTCCAAAAATTTTGACAAACCGCTAACTTTCATAGGTCGTTTTTGCTAGAAGCACTAGGACGTTCAGCTCGATCTTCGATGTCTTCGTCAGCTGTGGTATCAAGATGTTTAACACCTGGATAGTCGATTTCGTCATCAACAGAAAAATCGAGTTCCTCTTCGTAAGCCACACTGTCGAAAATTCTAACGATTTGTGTTCTTACAATAAAACTCTTTATACCAGCTTTTCACAGAGGCGAAGGATAGTGGATTGCTTAAACACACACTTTTACATTATGGTAATCCATACCCCAATCCCAAATAGTATAAATTTTAAAGTATGTCAAACTTCCTTCAGAATATTGGCAGCAGCCCTCGACATGGTTTAAGCGGTGCTAATTGCAGGTTTCCTAAATTGCTATAAACAAAAAGATATTTTCACCAGTTAAACTAACACGTCTCAACATGAAGGTAACAATTTTTCTATTGAATTTGCATCCTGATCCTCCTAAAAGTGGACGAAGCAATAAGTAGCAATATATTAATAGCGAATCCGGTATGCAAGGAAGGAGAAATATTGGCGGCTGGACATTGCCGCAAGCCAGCCTGAGCATGAAAATCACAATTTTTTAGCAAATGCATTATTAAACTTGTAACTGTTAAATAAACTTCGAACCGATGTGGGGCTTTCAATACCCCAACTGCAACTACATATATTTGTTTGATTTAGTAACAACTAACATCCGGTTATAAGCAGTTATGTCATTAAGGGGTTAAACTAGACACATCATCTATATAGATTAGGAACTATAAGGTTGTCGAAAAAGTCTTACGGTATTTTTATTGAATTTTCAATTGTTCATAAAATTGGTTATAATAATGCGATTTAAGTCAAATATGCGCCGTTTTGTTCGATGACGAGTTCCCAACGAGATGCCAACTTCATAATGCCCCTCTTATAGAAGCTCGCTTCCCTATTGGCAAAAAACTAGGAGAGCCAATTTTCACAGGACTCTCTTGTGGCCAACTTCCGACTACCAAGCTCGTTCGCCATGGACAGAAATAGGTGGTAATTCACTTGGTGCGAGATCCGGACTATACGGTGGATGCAAAAGAACCTCCCATCCGAGCTCCCGGAGCTTCTGGCGCGTCACCAAAGATGTGTGTGGCCTGGCGTTGTCCTGATGGAAGACAATTTGGCCTCTGTTGATCAAAGATGGCCTCTTCTGCATGAGTGCTGCATTCAAGCGGTCCAGTTGTTGGCAGTACAGGTCCGAATTGAGCGTTTGGCCATAGGGGAGCAGCTCATAGTGACTGATTCCCTGCCAATCCCACAAAACACACAGAAGAACCTTCCTGGCCGTCAATCCAGGCTTGGCCACCGTCTGGGCAGCTTCACCGCTTTTCGACCACGACCGTTTGCGCTTCACGTTGTCGTAAGTGACCCACTTTTCATCGCCAGTCACCATCCGCTTCAAAAACGGGTCGATTTTGTTGCGATTCAGAAGCGATTCGCATGCATCCATACGGGCAAAAATGTTTTTTTGCGTCAAGTCGTGTGGTACCCATACATCGAGCTTCTTTTTGAATCCAAGCTTCTTCAAATGGTTTATAACGGATTGATGACTCATGCCCAGCTCTTGGCCGATGCTACGGCTGCTACTATGCCGGTCTCTTTCGATCAATTCAGCGATTTTATCGCAATTTTCGACGACAGGCCTCCCGGACCGTGGCGCATCTTCGATCACCTCTGCACCAGAACGAAAACGTTGAAACCATCGTTGTGCGGTGGAAATGGAAACTGTATCGGGTCCATAAACTGCACAAATTTTATTGGCAGCATGAGATGCATTTTTGCCTTTATCGTAGTAGTACTGTAAAATATGCCGTATTCTCTCTTTATTTTGCTCCATGTTTGCGACGCTATAACTCACGAACGACTAAAAACAAACAACAATAAATCAAACACGTGTTAGCGCGTGAAAAGAGCTTTCCAAAAAGCTCTAGCGTGAACCGATGCGACGAATACAACTAGAACTACGCGCTTGCAAAAACAAGCTTGCGGAAATGCCGCAAGACTTTTTTGACAACCTTATATTTTAACAAGCGCTGTTGATTTCCTGCATTTAAGACTTTCTGAAATTACCGCATTATAAAAAAGTTAGCTATCACTTTTGTTAAGTTCAATGTGGCTTATATTTTATGAAAAAATCGAAAAGAAATTTTCTGATTCGATGCACTTTATGCTTGATTTACAAAAATGAATAGTAAATATACCAAACAAATCGCCCTCGTCAGAGTTCGAGCTTGGCCAACACGAGCTGTATTCATTCGTTAAACTAACAAGCCTCAGCATGAAGGTAGCAGTATTTCTTTTGGCAATTTGCATTCTGATCGTCGGACATGTAAATGAAGCACAAGCTGATGAAAAAAATATGAACCAGGTTGAGTGTCCAATTGGTTCTTTAATGAGCTCAACTGGAGTCTGCTTCTTTCTTTCAAGAAGTATATTTAATGTACATCCAAAGAAATGCAAGCCGCCAAAGGTTCTGACCGCCAATGGACGATGTCGCAACCGTGCTTAATTTCAATACATGGATTTATGAACCAAATGAGAAGCTTGCGATGCGCTTTAAACACAGGAAACAAAATACATTTTACGTCTAAGCTAAACTGTTGACTTTTCGCTTCTTTGTTGACCTTGTTAAGTTGATGCCATTGTTTTTGAAAAATGCTTTTAATTAAAATCATATTTGAGATACAATCTGCCGAGTCATAAATTCTACTAGGATGGGTGGGTACAATTAAGATGTTTTGTGCTAAATTTAATTAAAAAGGTGAATTCCCAAAGAGAACGATTAGGTTAGGGATTTTTCTTAGTTTTGTTTTAGCTAATAAGAAGATACAAGGTGAAGGCTGCGTAAAAATCTTTGAAAATTTTGTAAAGGACGCCATCTATACAGAGCTCGCAAAAAACTGTCAACACTTTCAGTGTGTCTCCAAAAAACTGTTCTGTTACAGACAAAACGAAAAGAGTTTACTAAAAGATACATTAAATGGTTTTCCTGTTCAACCAAAGAGCGCTTTTTTCGTTTCTGTTCTACTCATGTCTTTCACTGACTATTTTGCCGATAGTAGACTTCCAAAGTATCTTTTACGTATGTGAGCGTGGTTATAACTGGGGCTGCCTGTGTGTGTGTGTGTCTCAATCAAATATCTTATGGGGAAATTTTTTATTATTATTAATTAACCTATCAAATGAAATGCAGAAAATATTAATTTTTGTTTTTGCTTAACGCCTAAGAAAACATATTTGTTTAAATATTTACATTGTACATACATGAGCTCACCGCCTACCACACTTTTCATGGACACTTTTAGTGTTTTGCTTCTTGAAGACAGTTGTTTCGTGAGCGCCCGCTCCAAAGTGTCCCTCTCAGTTGTTATTGTTTTGATCAAGCAAAAATACCAAACAGAAAACACAAGAGGAGAGAAAAAAGTGTTTTGGTCAGTGAGAGACCTCGTGAGCTCTGACTTTTTCCGGGCTTTCAGTGGGCTCATCGCACTGGAAAAAGTGTTGAGGGTTATTTGCGAGCTCTGCATCTATAACAAAAAACTGAATCTAGCTTTTGTAAACTCTGGTTGATTAAGTCTAATTTGTACAAGTTTTATTCTCTTCGGTTTAACCATGGATTACATGGACGCCTTCAATCAGAGCGATCAGAGGTCGATACCGATAGCCCTTGTGTGTAACCTCGATTGATAGCAGGGTTCTCGGGAGTATCGATATATACCAGGGCTACCTAAGCAACCTTATACCAGGGCTACGAATACATCCTTATACTTTTGGTTTTTTCAATCCTGAAAACTAGAGAAATAACTTGGATAACAAGAGCATTTGCTTTACATAGTAGGCAACAAAATATATGAATTTTGTGCATAACTCTTTTTTCACATTTCAACTGGTTCTAAACAGGGCTGCAAACTGGCTTTGCACCGAACCGGCTCGAACCCGGAATTCCGGTTTTTTTTTTTACTGTGAACCAAACCCTGAACCGAACCACGAGGACGAAAATAGATGAACCCGAGCCCGTTCCGAGCTCAAGCTTTTGGTTCGGTTCAAAAATTGGTAAAAATAAAGATTACACGTTAAAATTTATTTGGGAACCCTTCAATGTACGTAACAGCAGAGTCGACAATCAGAAATATAACATAAGTCGGTCAAGCCAGACTCTGATATACTTTGCACATGCGAAAGTGAATATATGTATACACTTTATAGGGTCAGAGATGCTTTGTTCTGGGGGTTACATACATTTGCACAAATATTCTTTGTACTTAAATCAGACACTAAATCAGAGAAAACTGGCACAAGTTTTTCATCTTATACATATACATATCGAAAAACTTCATTGCCAGCTTGTCATGAAGCTTTGCCTGCTTCGACTGCCCCCCTACACCACTTCCCTACAAGCAAAAACTTCATGAAGTTTTCTTCACCGTGAAAATGCGGACTAACAATGTATCTAGTCGTGAACGTGCAACGAACCAAGGTTTGAACCAATACCAACGACCAAAAACCTCGAACCTCAAATTTCCAAACCATAACCGTTGGTAAATTTTGATTCGAACCAGCAAACCGGAGCTTCCGAAAAATTTTGTGGGTTTGTAGCCCTGGTTCTAAACCGTTTCTTATGAAGTTTTACTAAGTTTAATAAACATAAATCTACATTCTGATTAGGTTCACGAAGACTCGTCATAAGAGGCATTCGCACCCGTAATATGAAATTTTATGTTCAACTAGTTCCAAGCGATAGAATATTTGCTTGAAAATATTACACACGATAATTAAACAAGTAAAAAAGTCTGTCAAGCCCGACTGTAATATTCTCTGTACCTGGAGTAGGAGCTGAAAGCAGCGCTACTGAACATAAGATGGCGCCACTACTTGCATTAAACAATGAGGGATTTTCCAAACTGACCAATAGATGACGCCACTACTGCCAGGGCGGGGGACGTAACTTTCTTTTGGTCATAACTTGAGTACAGTTCATCCGATCTTTATCATTTCTTTGGCAAATCGATAAATGATTTTGATTAAGCAGGGCATCCACACACGAATTTGTTCGACGAACAAATATGTCAAACAAGAATTCGTTTGCCCACTTACCAGGCGAACATTTCTCGCGAACATCATTTACTTGAAAATCTCAACGAGTAAACATGAACATATGCCAGCGAAAAATAACACAATCATGGCCTAGATGGCGATACAAATTAGCTTAAAGCATTATTTCATCATTTTGGGGGCATTCAATAAATTCCAGCCACAATTCGTTGCTCATTTGGGCACGTGTTCACTCTACAAATATATTTGACAAATGATGTTCGTGCACTTGTTCCCATCCATTGACGAACATGTTCGCACGAACACACGCAAGATGGAAACGTTTCTATTCTCTGCGAACAAAAATCTGTCACGAACACCTACTACACTACAAATTCATCGAACAAATTCGTTGGTGGATGCCCTTCTTTACTAAATCATCTATCTAAAAAACTGTGGGAGATATAACGTTTTTTCCAAATTCCAAAAATTGAAAATAAACTTGATCTGCCTGCAATTATAAGAAGTATATGTCACATACATGTCAAACCTCTATCTCTTACCATATCTGAGATCTGTGCGTTCATACGGACAGAAAGACAGACGGACGAGCCTATATCGACTTGGCTGTTGTTGCTCATCAAGAATATATATACTTTATAGGGTTGGAAATGTTATTTTGCACAAGCTTAATATATTACGCATCCGCAATAATTTCATGACTGTATTTGCATTTTCGCCAGAAGAAACGCCTTCTATAGTTCGTTATTGAGCATGAAATAACAATTTACAAAGAAATGCATAAAAACCTGTAAATGTTATATAAACTTCCAACACTTCCAACTTCCTCTATTTTTTCCATTTCTTCCTCATCTACTAAAACCTGGGCACTTCAAAAGAAGTTTACATTGATCTGGCTCGAATTGATTTATTTTGGTTAATATTTTCCACTCTTGGCCCTCGTCAGAGTTCAGGAGTGGCTAATTGTGGGTTTCCTAGCACAAGTTTTATCCATCAGTTCAACTAACAAGCCTCAGCATGAAGATAACAGTTTTTCTATTGGAATTTTTAATGTTGACTCTCGGAATTGTGAATGAAGCACAAGCTGCCTTAACAAATTTGAACCAGAATCCGGTTAAGTGTCCAGTTGGCTTTTCAATGAGCTCAAATGGAGACTGCGATCGTCCTGCAGTAAGGTCATTTCAATACTGGATTACAAAATGTAGGCCGCCAAAGATTAACACCCCCAATGGACGATGTCGCAACCGTGCTTAATTTCAATACACGGTTCAGCAACAAATGAGAAGCTTGAGATGCGCTTTAAACAGAGGATAAAATCCTTTCTAGGCCTAAGCTAAACTGTTGACTGTTCGCTTCTTTGTTGTCCTTGTAAAGTTGATGCCATTGTTTTTGAAAAATGTTGAGGCATAAATTCTACAAGTAAGATGTTTTGTGCTAAATTTAATTAATATCAAGTTAGCTTACAAAATTGTTTATTAACAAACAGATTGTACCACTAATTTTTCAAAATTATCTACGCCTCTTACGCATTCATTTTCTCGCTTTCCTTTCGCACCAAACAGCAAGGGCAAAAGAAAAAAATTGCTTTCCGTTCAATAAACTTGCTTAAATATTTATTCAGTCACATGCTTAAACGGGTACTCAGGCCCAACGTCAAACTCTAATTATCCACTTCAGTAATTGCGTCGGCCTTCATTGTTGAGGCCCAGGCGCAGGCTCAACATTGCAAGTGCCAGCCAATTTTCCAGCCAGCAAAGAGTGAAAATATAATAAAGGAATAAAAAAAAAAAAAAAACATTTGCCCGCTGTCAGCCCTTTTGGGCCACACAATTGCTTGGCCTTTGTCTGTCCGCCTTGGGGCGACCGACCCTCTTTCCTTTGAAGATTCATTGCTAGCCCGCTGGCCAAAGCTGGAAAAGAAAATTGATGCCATTCAAGTAGAGGGAATTATTTTGCAATTTCTAGTTGAATCAAATTTAAGTTATATTTTAAATTGTATTTTTGGGTTCTATTGAACGAATGAAGAATCCGAAGCTAACTTTGGCTGTGCCTGAGTTTTTGGAGCAGACAGTTGCCCCCTAGTGCAATTTGTTAATTTGGCCCAAAGCTCATGAATTTAAAATAATTCCTCAGGTGTAAAGCTTATAAAACCACAAGCCGACCTTCTTTTGTAGTTGCTAATGACTCTGTTGGTTTGGTTTCACATGTGTGGCAAATGCATTTCTTCAGCCCCAAAACTGGCACTAATTGCCAGACACAACCACAGTTAAGTGGTTACCACTCCACAATTGCCAGAGCAGACCAATAAAATGCAATAAAATCAAATGTAATAAAATGCCACACACTCGGATACCAAGTCGCATCTCGTATATTGCAAGGCTCAGCAAATACTAGGCAATGATTTGTGTCTCTGCAACTGACTCGGGCGGGCAGCAATTTTGCATCCGCTTTCAATTGGGTCTGCGGATAGTGGCGCCAGGGACCACTGATGACACACCCACACCCACCATATGCCAACAACCCACAGTCGTAAGCCCTTGGGTGTCATTGATTTCATTTCACTACCGCTTGCTTTTCGGGGGAACTACTTAGTTTATCGACAAGCACTTGGTTTGGTGTTTGACTTGAAGCTCAAAAGCAACTGAAAATAGTTTTTGGTCACGTACAAGCAACATTTTTATTATAGTTTCATTTTGTTTTCTTCTGGCAAAGTTATGATAAATGAATGTCAGTGGCAAGCAGATGTTTGTGATAACTAGGCGAGTCGTTCTCTCAGCTTCTTTCTGTTGAAAAATGAGACAAACTGATTATTGTATGGCAGCTGCAAAGTGTTGGATCAGCCATCAAAGGTCATTTGTTTCAAAAAAGCTGGGATGAGCGTGTAAAGATTTGAAGTAAGTGGATAGTTAAACAGTAATTGAAAATAAGAAAAATAATTTAATAGAAATACAAACATTATTTTGGTAAACGGATCCATTTTGGCTTAAATGTTTTTCGGTTTCATAAAGGAAACTGGATCTTTATTTTAGATACCGGTGTATAAAAAATAACATTTTATGAGTAATGACAAAATTTCCAAACGGGCAAAGAATCAAGCTTACCAAAAATTTTTTAAATATGGCCATGGAACATCGTTTACGATGCCACAAACAAAGCTCACGTCTACGCTCTCAAAGTAAAGATTTCCAATAATGTGATTTTTGGTTTCTAAAATATCTGGATTTTAAATAAAGAAAATATCGGCTCTGGTTTGAGTTTCAACCAATAAGTTTCGGATAACGGTTCGGCTTAGGACCCTGCTGCTAGCTAGCGAAATTCTGAAGAAGGGTTGGTCTGAAAGTCTTAATATTCGGTGCTCGGAACTAGTGTTGTAAATACCATCGATAGCACTATCGATGGTTGTGAATTTGATCAACGGGTAAATAGGAGGTGTAACTTGCAAAATTTTGTAATGAGTTCAGATTATCATAAAAATTTGATATATAACAATGGTATACATGATTTTAGACTAAACGGCACAAAAAATCGCCAAAATTTGCAAAATTGTATGAGTTTTGGGTATCATGAAGATTTGATAGATGGCAATTGTAGACGCGTAAATGGTTAGGTCAAACGGTCGACAAAATCGCAAAATTTTTAACATTTTCGTATGAGTTAGATTTTCATGAAGACGGGTAAATAGATTAAAAAGAAGTGTAGATTAAACGGACCAAATAATTGCGAATTTTGATAACTTTTATAATGAGTTTAGATTATCGCGAAAACTTATAAGTTGGCAATTAAAGACGGGTAAATAGGAGGTGTCGATCAATCGGTTTAAAAAAATTGGAAATTTGTAAAAGTTCTTGTATGAGTTTAGATTGACATGAAGACGGGACGCTCAAAAAAGAGTGGCGAAAAGAATTTTTTTTTGGATTCGTTTGGATAAACTGAATCTTGAAATAGCCAAATATAGAAATAATTTTGAGCAAATATTGGACTAGGATTTCTGAAATTTAAAAGACAGTATAAATAAAAATATCGTGAAAAACTACATTAGTTGTTGGACCATCTTTTGCTAAAGATGGGGAAGAACTGTGGTTCGTTTTATAACTGAATTTTTTAAAGCAAAATCATGCTCTTTAAGTACTCAATCAGATGTGTAATTAAGTTCAGGAACTGAAATGTTAATTTATGTTTATGGTAAGCTGATTTCATTAACTATGGTCATAAAATCCCGGTTTTGCTTTTTAGTTCCTTGTTTAAAGACGCGAGCAGTTTCGATATTTAAGTCAGGAACGGTTAATGGAAATGAGTTAAATAATATTATTTATCTATTCAAATTTGCTTTCCCTCTTTTTTCTCTACCCCCCCTATTTCAACCCTCTTTCAACCCACTGTTCCCACTCTTTCCCCCCTACATCCCTTTCTTTCACACACACAACCCACCTGCTGCTACTGCAAATGACAAAAGCCTCACAAAGGCAATATTTTCCTAGCTTTACTCCCTCAGTCGAAAGTTCGCTATAGAGCTACGCTCTAAAAAATCGCGAAATTGGCAAATTTTGTAGCTTCGATTATTATGAAGATGTGATAGATGTCAATGATGATTCGATGCCCTATGTCCCACTCGGGATTGGAACTAGAAGAAGAAGAAGAAGATAGATGTCAATTGTCAAGTAAGCTTCACTTCTTCGTTTAGTGCTTACAATACTCAAGGTGGTGCTAGTATATTAATATATGAAAATATTACAAAATTGGCCGAATTTTATGTTTTTATCTTTAATTGCTTCGTTTCTTTCTCATTGCATAAAAAAGATCTCAAGAGTTTATTAAATTTTTATAATGCGGAGTAGCTCATTTCGTAGATGTACTAATCAGTGTATAAACGAGAAGGCCAAGCTAACTTCGTCTGTGCCGAAGTTCTTATACCCTTGCAAATGCTGTTTTTGAAATGTCAGAGTTTAAGAACGCCTACATAAAAATCTTAAAAATTTTTAACTAAAACCCATTTTCCGACAGATAAACATCTGATTTCGACCATATCAAATTAGCAATAGCGGAGTTTAAGAACGATAAAATTGAAAACAAAAAAGTTTTTTCTCACTAAGACTCATTTTCCGACCGATCGGTCCTATGGCAACCTTAAGATATAGTCACCCGATGTCGATCAACTTTTTCAAATTAGTTTGAAAGCGTTTAATATTAAGAATCACCGACTTTAAGAACGATTTACTTGAAAACAAAAAAGTTTTTTTCACTAAGACCCATTTTCCGACCGATCGGTCCTATGGCAGCTATCAGATATAGTCATCCGATCTTGACCAAATTTTGCAAATCTGTTTGAAAGCGTATAATATTAATAATGACCGAATTTAAGGAAGGTAGCATTGAAAACAAAAAAAGTTTTTCTCACTAAGACCCGTTTTTTGACCGATGGTTCCTATGGCAGCTATAAGATATAGTCACCCGATCCGGTTGGTTCCGACATATTAGCAGCGTGGAGTAAAAAGAAGACTCTGTGCAAAATTTCAGCTCGATAGCTTTAAAACTGAGAGACTAGTTTGCGTAGAAACAGACGGACAGACAGACAGACGGACAGACAGCTCAATCGACTCAGCTCGTCGCCCTGATCAAGAATATATATAGTTTATGGGGTCGGAAATGAATATTTCTATGCGTTGCAAACTTCTGGGAAAAATTATAATACCCTTTGCAAGGGTATAAAAACTGCCATAAGTTTCATTTCGTCTGATTTGCTTCGGCTTTTGATAAAACCATATCATCAAAATCAAAAGCAAAAATGATTTTTGAGAAAAAGCAAACAGCAGCAGTCCTCGTCGCTTTATCATTTCTGAGTTTCATTTTGTTTTTTATTTTGTTCTATTTTGTTTGGCGTAAGTCGAAGCTACAGCACGTGTTCGCTTTCAGAAGTCGACGGTAGTGCGCGGTAAGCGCGACAGAAGTCACTCCCATCTCTTTTATGCTTTTGCATTTTGGTTTTGGTCTGGCACGTTATTTCTTTCAATACACAATAAAACATTTACCGTTAGTCGGCTCGGCTCGGTTGAAGGTAACAACAACAGCGCGCTGAAAAAAAAAAAGAAATGTTGCGATGCGTTAAATTTTGGTGGCTGGTAAATTCCAGGAAAATATCGTAGCGACAGCGCTGCCGTCGACACACACGCTGCTGCTTCGACTAACGGCACTGAACCAAATCATCAGCAAAATCAAAATCAAAATCATATAATTATAATTCTTATAATTCTTAATAATCGTTTTTTGCCTGCGTTTTGGGTGCGACTTCGGTTTTCATCAAAAGCAGAAGCAAGAGTTTATATTGATAACTTAGAAAAAGTCGAAGCTGTGAAAAGCAAGAATTTTGTAATGTTTGCTAATTCGACAGAAGCAATTTAAACACTGGTACTGATAGTTTGTTTAGTTCCACAGTTCATCTTTCAAAAGTTCATCGATCAATAGCTTATTTATTTATTTATTTAGAGTTGACAAAAAAAGGCTGTCAACGAAAATGTATATACGTTACAAAAATTTTTATGAGCTAATGAAGCCTATCAAAGAAAATCTAATAAAATTACAAAATAAACTAATAACGACTCCGACACGGTGGGGGAATTTTATTTGCCCGTCCGGCCAGCTATGCCCCTATTCACAGCCAATTGTAGTCAGAGACGTTATAAGAGCTAACAAAAACTTTAATAATATAGAGATCGAGAAGAGGGAGAGAGAGAGAAAGAGAGAGAGAGAGAAAAAAACCAAAACCTATAGTTATGTAGGAACAAAGGAGAAAAAAAATAAGATAATATATTAAATTAAAAAAAAAAAAAAACTGAGATAGAGAGAAAAATATCTTAAAGTAAACTTTAAAAATAAAAAATTTATACGTAAAACTTAAAACTAAATAACCGGAAAATCTCTGACCCGGTGGGGGAGGATTTTTTAGCCAGTCCGGCAAGCTATGCCCCTACTCACAGCTGGGAGTGGTCAGAGATTTCCCCGGAGGTAATTATAGAGAGACGTTTTTAGAGAGAAGAGAGAGAGAGATCTGTTGAGAGCAGGTGATAGAGATCATTGTAATTTTGACATAAGACCCGAAAACGATTGTGCTGGGCATAATCAGTTGTGCATCTGGGCAAGATTAAAGGTAAATAGTTTCTAGTTCGCCTAGAAGGAACGGAAAAGTTAAGGCGACCTAAAAGTTCGGTAGAGTCTACATCACTAATGATTAGCTTTTGAAGAAAAGAAACGCCTAGGACTGTTCTACGATTAGCTAACGAAGGAAGGTTAATAAGCAAGAGTCTGCTGGAGTACGATGGCAGACGAAGGTTAGGGTCCCAATTCAGACCACGAAGAGCAAAAAGCAAAAATTGCTTTTGTACTGATTCGATACGATCGATATGCTTTTTGTATTGCGGACACCAGACGGACGAGCAGTATTCAAGTACAGGACGGACTAGAGCAGTGTACAGGAGCTTTGTGGTGTATGGATCATTAAATTCCTTCGACCAACGTTTAATGAATCCAAGTACACCATTCGCCCTATTAACAATAGAGGAGATATGAGGATTGAAACTCAATTTGGGGTCAAAAAGAATTCCAAGATCAACAACTGTAGATATTCGTTGCAGGGGTTCATTGCCAATCGTATAAATAACCAGCGAAGGTTTGCAAAGATGGAAAGTCATAAACATGCACTTGGAGCAATTAAGGTATAAATGATTAACCAAGCACCAAGACTGCAAGGAGTTTAAATCATCTTGCAATCTAATGGAATGTGTCGGTTCATTGAAAGATAAAATAAGTTTAACGTCATCGGCATACATAAGTATCCGAGAATAAGATAGTATTTTGGGTAGGTCGTTAATAAAAAGAGTAAAAAGTATTAAGCAATAATTTATCGTTCAATTGTTTGTCCTTCAATAGTAGATCGTTGAATTAATTCAATTCAATGGTTATTCGTTTAAGAATTCTTAACTTCTCAAATTTGTGGGTACTTTTTAAGAACTATCCAATCAGCAGCAACAAAATGCATAACAGCCGGTCCTCTAGGACCAATATGTGGCCATCGCTGCACTGCACGATCTAGGTCCTGAGACTTAATTCTGTAGATTGAGTTTACAACTGAGCTACACTGTTTTAATACAAATACACACATATAACAGTCGGAACTTACCAATGCGAAATACACAAACAATTTCGTGACATTCGTTCCATCTCAATTTTCCTTGCCTTATACCGAAGTCCAAGGGAACAGTAAAGTCGTATGAGTTGAGACAGAGATCTTTAGATTTTTTTGTTGTCTGAACAATGTCTTAAAAGAAATAGGTGTTTGGTTCCATAAGCAAAGTTTGGGCCCTCCTGATTTAGACTTTGATGTACCAAACTTTTATCCCTGATGGTGAGTAATTCACGGTATATTTTTCGATTTTATTCAATAAGTCCCACATGGTTGCGCACTTTATGAATGACCCAAAAAGAAGAAAGCAAAAACGAAACCCACTGCAGATGACTGTACTTAATCATTGACGCCTCATCTGTCAGCTGGCATAAATCCGTGCATTTGTCTGCAACCCAATTTGGAGCTGACCAGGCACTGGGCGGCAGGGGCTAAAAATCAATTGCAATCTGCAGTGCACTACATTAATCAAAAACTCATTTACCAGCAAGTGGGAAGTCATTTTTTGGGGGGTAGAAAAAGTTTATTAGCTGCCAGTCGGGTGATTAGTTGTGTGTTAACCCCGCTGGGGAACAGGCCGATTTCATAAGCGCAAAAAAAATGGTGCACTGGCAAATTGCAGTGAATTATTCATGGAAGATAAATTGCCGGTGGAAAAATCTTTATGTTTGAATAAATGGCCTGAGCAGGTGACAATTCCCTTAGCGAGTCGTTTTTTTTTTTAAATTAAAGAACAGTATTTCTCATAAATTATAATTGATCTGCCTTGAGCGAAGTATAAAAGCAGTTCCCAGGCGAGTCCAAATGGGAATTATCTTTAAAAGGGGAAAACGAGTCGCAAATTAACAATTCTTAGTGTATGTCAGAATACAGGATAAAATCATCTTTAATCTTCAGTTGAATTTGATGTTAAATGTATATGTTAATGACAATTCTTTGGACTTATTCACTAGGAACGAGAAACAAAAACAGGAGAAACATTTGCTCAAACTTTTCGCTGGGCAAGCCTTAATCCACATGCCCGCGTTTGCTACGATTGCGTCCCAGTTTCTTAGACCGTAATTTGGCCATGTGCGACATGACCACATAGCTTCCTGGCAATGTGAGCAGCAATAAATAGACTTTTAAAAATAAAACCATATCGAAGGTGCTATTCCAATTGTTTGGCATTTCCACAGTGAAACGTTTGGTCTCCTCAATGTAGGGTATATTGCGCAAAACAATGATACCCTCGCAGACAATGCCCATGGGATAAAGCGGTATCCAGATGGTATAGCGCAGCCAAGTGAGCAGTCCCAGCTCGCGTCCTAAGAGTTGAGTCAAGTAATAGGGGTAGCTAAGGACGAGGGAGAATAATATTTCATTAAAAATAAAACTGAAAATAGAATTTAAACTACTCACCGCACCAACTCCACCATAGACCAAATGATGAATACATAAAACACCACCGGTTTGGTGTGCATACGCGGTTCCATTTCAATCATAAGGAATAATATAAAATTCCTGCCCGACACCTGAAAGAAGGGCACCAATGGACTGCCCTTGGTATAGCCAAATAATGGATGCATCACCTCCAAATATTGCAAGAGTTGTATGAATTTGAATGCATTTCCCACATTGGCATAGGTTTTGCTGATGCTATTCACACCATCACGATAATAGAGCACACCCATGACCATAATGACATAGAGATAGCCCACAAACATGGCCAAATTGTAGAAGATCATGTACACTTTTTTGGTTTTTTCTGCAAAAAAAAATAAAAAATTCTAACTTTTCCCCTTTCTGATCATAATGAAAGTTCAACCTACCCTTTAGATACCCCAGCTCCTGTTTCTGCAGCTCATTGTATTCCTCTACATAATCCTGACGCACATCGCGCGGCGTCTCCTCCAGTTCGGCATCATCTTCGGTCCGCCAGCGATCGAAGTCAACTTTGAGCCAATGCGGTTTCTGTGGAGTGGCTACCAAACGGGGCCACCAAGCTGGTTCCAGTTTACGTATTTGCAATTCGATTTTGTTGTCGCTGACCACAAAGCTAGCATTTTCATCATCAATTAGAGCATAGAAACGCAAGTCAAACTTATAGGCGTTCATGCCCCGAGCTCCATGGCCACGAGAACTAAAAGATAAGGATTTGGGCGAGAAGTCTGCAATTGCGCCCTGTTGATATGTAAATAGTGTGTATGTGAAGGTTATTGATTTTTCAAACAGATACCGAAAACGTACCTTGGCATCTTTTAGATCCACTTTTAGTTGGAGTGTCTGATGGGTTTGTGACCAATAAACGAATGGACTTAATTGTGCCGGCTGTTGTTGTTGTTGTTGTTGCTGTTGTGATGGAGGTGGTTGTTGTTGTTGTGGTTGTTGCGAATGCGAATTTGTGCTTGCACTCCCACGCGTTTCGGCGCTGGTGGGTGGCATTTTGATTTCAGTTTTACTGCGCTGTGCCCTGCTAATACAACCCACTGCTCTTTGATCCCTGTCAGCAAAATTTCCTAATAGTTCCTAATAGCACCACCGCACACAAACACACACCATCACATACTAGCTAATTTAGCCATATTTAGCTGGAAATAAAAACTGGTCGCACTAATACCAAAAATAGTCGAGTGCGGTCGCACTTATTTTTGCTATCGATAGCAATTTTACCGCTTAATGCATAGAGATGCGTGCCTGATATGACCGCGTGACACGGAGCGAACATGCAATGCAATCTATATACATTAAGTGAAAGATGGCTTATTTGTGATCAACGAACCACAGCTTTAACCATTAGATTTATAAATTTGCTTCATGCGGACAGACAGTCGAATAGTTGGTCAGACAGACCGGCAGTGATTTTCAAACGGATTCGTAGCCATAAGGCAGAAACGAAATGTCTGATAGTCGCAATCGTTCACAAACCTCGTGTTTATAAGTTTCCTATGCTTTTACACAATTCCACCAAATACAGCTGCCATACAAAGTATAGTTTTGAAAAAAGTCATAGTAGGAACAACTTGTTTGTTATCCATGCAATCGCTCTCAAACTTGCAATTAATCAATATTATATGCTACCGCACAATTCTGCTAAGTTTGGTTCAAATCGGATGACTATGGCATATAGCTGCCATAGGAACGATCGGTCGAAAAAGTAGTTCTAGTGAGACAAACTTTTTTGTTTGCAATGGTAGCGTCTTTAAGCTTTCCAGTAATGACTATTATCGGTTTCCACACAATTTTGGGGAGTTTGGTCAAAATCTGATGAATGTATCTTATAGTTGTTATATAAGTAACTGGCAAGCAAATGATCAAAGTAGTGGCGCCATCTATTGCTGAGTTTGGGAAATAACTCAGCTAAGAATGTTCGACGAAAATCATTTAAAACCTTAGTTTATATAAATTATACAAATTAAACTTCGGTCGAGCCGAAGTTAGCTTTCCTCTATTTCGTTTATTTTTCTGATATTTTTTTTTTTATAGTTTTGTACTGCTAAATCGTGGTGAAAGTTTGGTTACCATATTGGATCCAAAATTCAAAATACTCATTTCGTGAGCTTGACTTTTGTGAAGAATACATTCCCTGTTCAACTGCGCATCTCTAGTTTCATTTAAATATCGATAGGCCACTTGCTCTGTGTTGAAAGCTTACTGCTATGACACAGAGATTTAAGTTAAGGCGCGTGAGTTTGAAAGTTAACCAAAGGCAAATGAAAATATTTTATTATAATTTTAAAAAATGCGCTTAACTTGAGTATGATTGAAAGAAGTAAGATAGAATGTTAGTACTTTAAAACGGGAACTTAATAAAAGATTGTTGTGAAAGGCTGAAATCTCCTTAATTATAATAATTTAATTTAAATTAAAATTTTATTTTGCCCCACAAATTTAGGACTCTTTTCTTTATACAAAAATAAATAATTTCCTTAATTTTTAATAGTCACAGAAAATTGTTTGCTTCCTCATTTTGGGTCATTTTGATTTATGAGTTGCCACCGCAAAAGTCGGAAGTTGTCAGACAAAAAACCAAAAGCAATCGCGCAACCTTGTTAGGGGGGCTGTTTGTGTACCCTTTTCAAGCGTTGCTAAAACAAATTTGTCAGCCTTGGATACAATGGAGCATACGTGTTAATAACATTTAAAACATTTACCACTAACTTGGCTAATCTCTATGTGTTTTTTCTTTATTTTCAGCCATCACAAACATACAATTTCCATATCATTTTGCACACAGACTCTGAGTCGGGAAGCAAAAAATGTTGCGTTTTCTCAAGAATCGTTAGACATTGTGTCTGTCCAGGTTTTGTTCTAGAACCGCCCATCTGTCTACTTATATATATACATACATATATCTATAACTTCGTGTCAAGGTAAGTTTAATTATATATATATTGTACCTTACTTAACATTGCAAAGTTCTCAAGCGCTACCCAAGCTATATATAGGTATATAAATAGGTTCCACAGATACAATAGAATTGTGTTCTTGCATTATTCAAAATGCAATTTCCCACGTAGTACAAAATGAGCCACGTGCTTGCGTGTGTGTGTGTGTGTGTGACATGTCTAACTATGACATAAACAGATGTTTCGGTAATATTGCTTCCCCTCCTAATTTCGCCTAATCACTGGGAATGACGTCGCTACAAAGCTTTTAGGGTTACATAAATTCATACAAACATATGTACATGTCGCAGTGTATGTATGTATGACCAGTTTCCAAATATGTATCTAGATATTTCTTCTCTATTTGTTGTCTTTCTTATTTGTTGCTGTTGTTGTCGGCACACAAACAAAACGCGGCAAACGGTTATGGTCAAGTGTACGGGCGTTAAGTGAGACGGTGGGGTAGAGGGAGCAGGAGTTAAGGAAAGCAGGCAGAGTGGCTTTTCCTCTGTCTGTCGCTGAGTTCGTGCGTGCTCATATGACTTCAAATTATGAATTCGTGTAAATAAAAACCCATGAATACACTGCCAAAATCGAGTGAATGAATCAAGTGTACAGAAAATGTTCAAGTTAAAAAGTAAAGCATACTTTTGAGAGCAAAACAAATTTAAACATTGAATTAACATTTTATAAAGTTTAAAGGAGCTTAATGACTTAGTAGACTTTATCAAGAACTTTGTTTGCGCATAAATAAACAAATTTAAATTAATGTTGATTTTGCTAAGAAAATCGGAAAGTTAATCATGCTATAATTTTTTGTACATTTTAAATTTTGATTAGATTGAATTCCCAATTCAATAAACTAGACTAGTAAAAGATTTTGAAAATTGTCGTCTCAGTAACTGAAATATCGTCAAACATATTTTAATTTCGGCCACTATGAGACCTTCATTACCAGAATTCTGAGTGAATTTGCAACATAGTAATAGTTTTTAGGCCAAATACAACTTCGCCAAAGACATTCAAACAAAATTGTCAATAGTTTTCGAAATATGCAGCTTTAATTCTAATCTTCTTAAAATTCAATCCCCGATCGCTACCAGAGAACGGTTGTGTGTGATGGCGAAACGTTCATACATAAATCAAAACTCGAATTAACTTGTTTTGCGCTTAACCAACCGATCGTACTGTCAGACATCACGTCGGTCGGTTGTGTTTTTTTTTTTAAATCTTTTCAATGACTTTTAAAGGCTTCAGGCAATAACGATTTATTGAAATTTATATGGATCCGATATATCAAATATCGAGTTTGTGAAGTTTCATATGGTCGATTTTTAACACAACCCTTATGTGAACACTGTTGTCTTTTGCTATACTGAGCTCTAAATAAAACAAAAATAACATCAAAATTTTTCTACTGGCTGAGAAGGCTCCAAAGATTTATATATTAGGAATAAGGAAGTTTCCTAGGCCGAGGTGCGAGTCTCAGTCTCTCCAAGGTCTCCCATAGCAAAATTTATATGTTGCTGGGACTTCGGGACAGAGAAAACCTAGAACTCCCTTCACGGCCACTGCCACACAACGGCCGAATAAATCCCAGCCCCCCTTTCCTCTATGCTACAGCCACTCCGTTGGCCTTCCCCCCCATGTTGCCGCCAACCACCCGAATCCACCCGGTCCTAGCCAGTGAGACGTCGCGGAAAACCCAAGGACGGTGCACTGGAAAGATCCCAAAGCGTCCAACGCCCACGCCGCACACGCAGAGTTCCTTCTCGAAAACGTGTACAGGCAGTCGTTGGTCGCCCGGTAGAGTCAGGAATGTTACTTCCAACCTGAGGAGTTAGCAGCCGGTTTGCGCATTTACCCAAAACATGTACACGGGAGTTGTCGATTTGTACACTGTTAATAACTAATCAACAATTATTCATACTTTAGTCCCTTCCTGTTGCCTCCTAGCCGCACCTTTTTTTCAAAGTCCCTACTCCTGTGTACTGAGGACCTAGCCAGCTTACCCGTTTCCTCCGTTCGTCTGTCCCTGATCCTCCTGGATCTCGCCTCCCCACGCTCACTTCTGCTCGGGTCACAGGTGGGGCTCCTCTGTTCTCGCCTTCTCTTGCTTAGCGCGTCCGTCCGTTTCTAGTCGCCAAACTTGATTCCTCAACGCGTCCGTCCGTTTCTAGTTGCTGAACTTGATTGATTCGTCTCTGCCAATTTTCCTCGTCCCTTATTAATATTATATGCTTTCAAACAGATTTGCAAACTTTGGTCAAAATCGGATGACTATATCTTATAGCTGCCATAGGACCGATCGGTCGGAAAATGGGTCTTAGTGAGAAAAACTTTTTTGTTTTCAATTTTATCGTTCTTAAACTTGGCTATTGTTAATTAGATATGTTTTCAAAAAGATTCGCGAAATTTGGTCGAAATTTCAAAAACAGCTTTTGCAAGGGTATAAAAACTTCGGCACAGACGAAGTTAGCTTGGCCTTCTCGTTTACAATCCTTTAATGGATTACTGCATTGTGTAACGCATGCGAAGACAAAACAAAAACTTGCTCATTACATTTGCATTCTTCAGGTATTCGGAATTTCGATAAAATTTCTTAGTTCTAGTTTAGAACATTTGTTTTCAAACAAATCCGACAATATGTTTTACAACAATAAACAAAATCAATTTTTTTTCCGACCCTCGTGTATGACAAAAATTTTCATCGACCCTCGTATTTTGTAAAATTCCATGTTTTTTCTTATTTTTTTCTTAAAAGACTTTAATTATAGTTATAAAATGTTACTAATTGTTGTTGTTATTTTTTAAATTGTTACTATTTTTACTTGTACATTTTTTTTTTTTACCAATTCTTGACGCACATTGTACGAAATTCCTTGATAACTGATTTTGATAATTTTTTTCAGTGAATGCTAACTCCCAATTGCATCAAATCCATTTTTGAAATCTATAAAAAAATAATTTTTATTTTATCGAAAACAGTTGTCGAAACCATGTTTGTCAAACATGTTCGCACGATAACTCAAGTTTTTCTGGACCGACTCTGATGAAATAAGGGCCAAACGACGCAGAATTAAGAGCGCTATCGTGTGAACCTCGATCATCCACGATTTTTTAAAAAAAAAACAGGTCAAATTCGGCCGTAAATAGAAACAATTTTAAACAGTTTGAAATCTAATTGCTTTTGAACGGAAGTTCTATTTATATGAAATTTTTATCTCATCTGAGAATAGGCCTTTAATATAGAAAAATAATTTTCTGAATGTGAGTTTGACTCAATAACGATTGAGTGTTGAGAAGATTGGCGCTTAAAAATAAATTTTAAAGCGCCGGGCAGAAATGGTTTCTCCTTGAGCCCAAATGAGACCATAAAAAATTTGGGGTCGAACGGATAAAGTTTGATGGCCGCCCCATCGACCTAAAGATCCAAAGAGCAAAATGTATGAGAAAAATGGGGGGTAAAATCGGGTTTTGGATCATAGAATGTTATACACTTGTTTTGGCTGCCATATTTTGGTTGCTTTTTATTAAAATATATCTAGACAGTAGTTTTGAAACGAAAAGTGGCCAATTCAAGAAGAACGAAAAAATGATTTAGCAGAACTTTTTGATTTTTTTCACATATTTTTTTTCAAAAATTGTAATTAAAAATATAACAAAAAGATTACTTCTTATATTACTGTATGCTTTAAGTTCTTAACCTGTCTATACAAGATCCATTTTGTAATGCGAAGGAAATTTTTTTCTATAATCTTCGACAAATCTTCACCTGTTCGTTTTTTGTCAATATGCGATTGTAGTCTTTCATAAATTTGATTCCTCGCTCAGCAGCATCATTTACCACAAATAAATAATTGCAGAACTCAATGCCTTCCGGATAATCATCGTTATCGCTCCAAGTTGAGGGATCAAGTTTAAAAAAATCGCTTGGAAGACCAAACGAATCATTCCGATATTCTGGTGGTAACAGCAAGTTCCCGATACTTTTCTCGGGAATTTCGAATGGAGTTTATATTTATAATGAGTGATTTCACGTCGACGCCGCCGTTAAGATGTAGACCGCTTTTCTATCTGAAACTTTCGCATCATCAAGCGCAGCGGCTAGACGGGGTTAGTTATCCATTCATTATTACCACGTGTAGTTGTCGTTCATTGTAGAGTCGGAGTTATTTTGATCACTTTCGGATTCTTCAACAGCTAAGTAAAAATTGAGATTAGCTCATTTGTTTTTCATAAAGCATTCACATTTTTCTCACCATTATTTTGTTGGGACATTCGCGAGTAATTCCTTTTAAGCGACTCCAATTTTTCCTTACGCTGTAGTGATCGCTGTTCTCTCTTGAACAACTTCACGTCGACACCAACCATACAACCTGGACGACCCTTCTCTCTTTGCATAAGCAAAAACTGTTTATCCTGGTCAATATGCATGTTATTAAGAGCCTCGGCATGAGCAATATTAAAGAGATCATCCAAGATTCCCAAAAACTCTGCACGTTTGGGACGCTTATCCCCTTTTCGAGCAGCGTTCCATTTCTCTTAAAGTTGTGAATTTCTCGTATTGGTATACGTGCCTGTTGCCAATATATGGAAACCGCGCTCATAGTTAATCTCGAACTTTCTTTAAATGTATGTTGCAGGACTTGCCGATTTGACGGCAATTTGATGGGTGATGCGGCCGACCATATTAACTGTCTGCACGGACGCAGCTACATTTCGAGTGACAATCGAACAATTCCTTGCTGATATATTCGAGGACGATTTATAATGCGATAATTATATTATAATTTTTGTGAAGAAAACGTACACAAATGAAAATTAATATCAGCCAGCTGTAGTTATAACGCTGTAGTTATAATCGATAACAAAGCTTTATCGATTTCGATGGTAGCGCAAATTGTACAGCATTTTTAGAAATTTAAAATTTAAGCTTAAGTGTTGAATGTCCGTATAATCAATAACGAATTATTTTATACGTTGTTACTTTTTATTTTTCATAAAAATTAAAAAAAAAAAATATGTGAAAAAAACCAAAAAGTTCTGCTAAATCATTTTTTTCTTTCTTTTTATCTTGAATTGGCCACTTTTCTTTTCAAAACTATTGTCTAGATATATTTTAACAAAAAGCAACCAAAATATGGCAGACAAAACAAGTATATAAAATTCTATGATCCAAAACCCGATTCTACCCCCATTTTTTCTCAAACATTTTGCTCTTTGGATCTTTAGGTCGATGGGGCGGCCATCAAACTTTATCCGATAGGCGCCAAATTTTTTATGGTCTCATTTGGGCTCAAGGAGAAAACATTTCTGACCGGCGCTTTGAAAAAAAAAAAAAAATTCCTAAGGGTAAGTCTAGTGTTGAGGTTCTACCCCCAAGCAAGCACATGACATACCACATGGTTGTGGGCTGCTTCGATTTCTGATATATTGAAAATAGATGTGGCCCTTTTTATAGGGCTTTAGGTTCTAGTCTACTTTTATGCGGCTCGCACTTGAGTATGTATTGCAGGAACCAGTATCTATTGGCGCCTCACACCCAGGAGTACCTTGCTAAGTTATGAACACTCCCAAGTTGTTTACTAGGAAGGGGCTCTCTTTGTGTTAAGTTGCGTGATTTTGGTACTTAACATTGTTTGCCATTTAGTCTTAAAATGTAACTAAAACAGTTGTCCTTATTTGATAAAGATTTTGAACTAAGAGAGAGAATAATTAAATATTGAATTGCTTTCGCCGCCTTATTTCCTGCAAATTTTCAAATTCCTTATTTTGGGTTTTCTACTTTTTGGAATCCAAGTTATAGTTTCCTTATCTTTCTCTCATAATTTCATGTCAGTTCCATTTTTAGTTTTATTGTGTAATTTGTTTCTTTTTGGCGTTCCTCATTAATATTCAGTTTTTTACAAAATTTCTGTTTAAGTTAGAGGAAAATTTATTAGTTAAAGAATAGAATGCTGCGACGATATGGACGCTATGGGAGTGGCTATGCAGCCATGACAATACGCTGCTATGCCAAGGATGTGCGATTTGGCGCCGAGGCCAGGGGTTTGCTAATGCAAGGGGTTAACATCATGGCCAATGCTGTGGGCTGCACATTGGGTCCTAAGGGTAGAAATGCGTTGATCGAGCAACTCCTCAGATCGCCCAAAATAACCAAAGATGGCATTACGGTGGCCAATAATGTGAAATTGGTGGATCGTCGCTGCAATGCTGGAGCTCAACTGCTGCGGGAGGCCACGAATAACACAAATAACCAGATGGGAGATGGTAGCTCCACGGCCACCATACTGGCCCAAAGTATAACCCGCCAGGGCTTGGAAATCATACGACAGTGTAATGTGAATGTGCACGAACTAAGGGAGGGCATTCTGCAAGGCTCCAAGGAAGTGTGTGAAGAGCTAACTCGTATGTCTCAGCAGGTGGACAACATGGCTTATGTGAAGGCGGTGGCTAAGAACGCTCTGAATGGAGATGAAAAACTGGCCGAGCTCATTGTACAAGGCATGGAACAATTGGAAAATGGTGGTGTCATCCTTATGAAAGAGTCCAAGTCGGTGAATGATGAACTGGTGGTACATGAGGGTGTTAGCATATCTGAGGGGTACCTAAGCCCCTTGTTTTGCAACGAAAAAAATCTTGCGGCTTACCATAATATGTTGCTTTTGCTTACCCTGGCCAAAATTGAAAATTTGGCAGATCTAGTACCTGCCTTGGAATTGGCCAAGTCGCTGGAACATCCTCTCCTCATCATAGCTCAGGACATTTCCAGTGAAGTTCTTGAAGCTTTGGCGTTTAACCATCTCCAGAACAGTTTGGATGTATGTGCGGTAAAGGCTCCAAGTTTTGGTACTGAGCAGCGGGATCAAATGCAGGATCTTGCCTTGGCCATGGGCGCGCATCTCTTTGAGAATCTTTCCTGGCTGCCTAAAGTTCAAGTGGAAGATTTCGGTGTGGTGAGCGAAGTGATTGTCGGTTCCAAGACTACACAGTTGCTACAGCCTCTCACCCAAAACGAAGAGCAACTGAAGGCTAGGATCGATCATATCAGGAACCTCATGCCAGAAGCTATAACCGATGAGGAAGTGAATAAGCTTGATGAGCGTCTTGGACGCCTGTTAGGTCAAGTAGCCATCGTCTATGTCGGAGGTGGTTCCGAACTAGAGATCAGTGAGAAAAAAGATCGCCTCAATGATGCTCTTCATGCTGTGAAAGTGGCCATTAGTGATGGCATCTTGCCAGGTGGGGGTACGGCATATCTAAGATGTATACCGGCTTTGGAGAAACTGCCTATCTCTGTCCAACCCGATCATCAGCTGGGCAGGGATATTGTACGAAATGCTTTAACATATCCCTGTTGCACCATAGCACGCAATGCTGGTGTCAATTCGCAGGAAGTAATCCAAAAGGTCCTACAAGGTGAGGGAAACTTTGGCTATGATGCGTTCAGTGGAAAATACTGTGATCTGGTAGAGCATGGCATAATCGATTCCACGAGTGTTTTACGTTCGGCCATATCTGATGCAGCTGGTATTGCCTCTCTACTGGCCACCACCGAAGTTCTGATCACAGATCAGCCTACAAAACCCAAAATAGCCAAAAACGAAGTGACCCGAGATTTGGAGAAACTGGTTGGCATGTAGATGGAACAATTTTTGTGAAAATTTTTAGTGGAAAGTAAAAAGAACAGCTTTTATGTAAATCTTTTAATAATAGGTTGAGAAATTAATGAAAATATGGAGTTTTTATTTCGAGTTTGAGAGAGTGAATTCGAGCAGAGCACAAGCGGCACAAAAAACAGCATTTCCGACCCTATAATGACTTACTGACTGTCCTTTCGTTCGTCTGTCAAATGATCAATTCGATCTAGGGCTGATACAAATTGAAAAACTTATAAAATATCTCTTCAATTGTATTCATAAAGCATAAATTGATCACATCTTAAGACTCTCCTGAACTTTTCATCAGCAGGCTTTGCTTACTATTTTAAACACATTTTTTTAACAAAGTTGATAAAAAGAACCGAAACGTTTTTCTTTGCCTTTGTCGGTTTGGTTCTTCAATGTGCAAACGACGCTGGTAAGAGCTAAAATATCGGTTCAGTACGGTTTGGTTCGATTCGGTTCGTTTCGGAACCGGCCTGCTTTCCTGGTTTACAGACCGTCTTTCGAATTTGTTTCGTTTGTGCTCAAGTAACTTGCAGAGTTAATGCTGAGA